>JAZBGX010002154.1:1461-14241 GCA_037414775.1 Zonitis immaculata | reverse complement strand
ATGTCGATATTTTGCTCCATTATCTAAATTATTAACATCTGTACATCAATCTCACTCAGCTGCCATGCCAGCCTATCTCTATCGATTTATATGTATAAGAGAGAGACAAATAGAAATCTCAAAAGTTACTTGATAGTAGGAATTGAAAATTAATGAAAAAACAAGTGAATTAATTTTACGGTCATCATTCATTTGTTGGAAGTGAAACTTTTGAAAGGTGAAACTTATTGCAACAACAACACACACACACACACAGACACATAAAGATGGTGGAAAATTGTCTCTGTGGTAACTTCTTGTTGTTTTGAATTAATATTTTCTGTAACTTTTGATGGATTAATTATTTAAATATATCTGTTGCTTGCTAATTCAAGTTTTCCGGAGAAAATTATTTCCAAAGCAAGAAACCTAATGGAAATTTAAAATTTTCGTAATTGGTGGACGCGCCGGACAGACATGCACGCTACAACGCCGATCCTAACCCGCGTTTTAGATGGAGATATGAAATTTTCTATTTTTGGTGGATGCGCCGGGTGAGTATGCGCACTAAGGTACCGATCCTGCCCCAAAAAAAAGATAGAAATTTGTTGAATTTCCAAGACTATAATTAATGGTAAGATGCAGATCAGGATTTGTTATTCATATAAACGTATACCAGATAAAGATGGAGCTTTATTATTAGAATACTTTTCCCAGACAATTTCCATTAAATTGCATAGTTGATGAGTTGGCTTTGTGAAACTAGTAATCCTTTATTAACAATTCTATGCCATATATTTACTACGTTCACCAATTTATTCGAGATTCGGAACTATTTAGAATTCACTTACATAATACCGATCTATAATATTTAGAAGAGGAAAGAAAATCAAACAATTACCATCTATTTTCAATTTTCCTTCTATGGGATTTAATTTGAGAAAAAAGTATTGAATACTTTGGCACCAACCCAACCAACTCTAACAGCTAGAATTGCTGCTGTCTTGATTGCCCCCCCTCCAACTCAGTGTTTTTATTTGTTTAGTCCGAGGGCGCCGCGAAATATTCGGCTAACATAACCGCATGGTGGTTGTCAGTCTCGCTGTAAATATCAAGGGTACCGCGTAGAAAAAAATCGATTATTTAACGATCCACAAAACGAAAAAAATTGGGAACCTCTGGATTAGTCGAATATATTGTTTTACTCTTTTTTTTCAATTGTCCTACGTTATTTTTTGATTTGTTTTGAATCGTTTTAGTTGAGTCTACCTGTCGTAATTCAGATTGGAACGTTTCGTATTACGTGTCGGATTGCTAGATTACAGTTTCTTATCAATATATCGGAGGTATAGACAAGAACATAATTGAAACTCACTGGCGCTATATTTCAGTGTTGAAATCAATCCTAAACTATCGTGTTCAGACATCGACAAAAAAAAAACTGAATTTTTTTCGCAATCAGCTCTCTTCTATTTCATTTCTCTATATACAGGCTGTATTATAAAAAACGCCCTAAGCCACCATATCTTCGTTATTTATAAAAATACGGCAATAGTTCTTAGAACAAAGTTAAACTGTTGATAATCGTCTATTTATTAAGATATATAATCAATCAATACTATTTCCGGTTTCGCCGGAAGTGGCATCAACTTTAGTTTTTCGAATAGAACACCCTATATATTTTAGTATTTTCGAATACTATGTTATATTGTCTTTGAAAAAGCTTTCCAGTATTATCTGTCTAAAACCAATAGTTATTGAGATATTTGTCAATTAATTATGAGCAATATCTATGATCAATTGACTTAAGTCGATTGCTAGATTTACTTTTACTTTATTTAATTAATAAATTGGTTTTAGGCTTTTTTGAAGAGAATTTAACAAAGTATCTGAAAATAATAAAATATCTAGAGTGTTCTATTTAAAAAACTACAGTTGATGTAAATTCCGGTGAAACCGGAAGTCGAATTGATTGAGCATATACCAGAAAAAATATATGATGATCAACAGTTTAATTTTATTCTAAGAAACATTGCTCTATCTTTATAAATAACAAAGTTATGACTTGTAGGACGGTTTTTTTTTTTTTTATAATACAGCCTGTATAATTAATAAAACTACAATATCAATTTAATTAATTGAAAATGGACCGACCAATGATCGTATAAATCGCATTGGAACCGAATTGGATTCTATTTTAAATAATCCGTATCTTTATCTACAATTCCCAATTAAATAGAGCAAGCCTTTGATGTTGATATTCTCGAACAAAATCTTCATTTCCTCTTTATTCAATAGATTGAATATTTTAATTTGCATACAACAAAATGATGCCAAATTGAATACTCAATTTTGGAAAAGTGAAAATCTCGATCGTCATCTTACCGGCTACGGTGACGTTGTGCGTCTGCGAAGCCAATCGGAAAGCTGGCGCTTCACTACTAACTTCACATCGATAAGCACCTGAACTTAATGTACGTGATAAATTAGTTAATAATAGATCACAACCATTACGCATACAATGCGTTCGATTTTGATCAACTGTCACACCAGCCACATTAAATACCATAATACTCGATGATGCTGATGGTGTATAACGGAAAAATTCATGGTCGTCTTTATACCATTTAACAGCATATAATTCTTCACCGCCCATATCGAAACGACAATGTAATTCCATATCTTTACGTGGATCTTGTATAGCCGGTGCTGTCATATTTGTTAATCGTAACCCGATAGATGGTGTAACTGGAACAAAAATTATCTATAATTAGGTTGTCAATGTAGGAAGAAATCTAAATCCATGATGAAGATTGTCCTTTCGTTGGCATTGATATAAGTTTCAATCCAGGAATGTACAAATCGTAACTATGCAAAGATTGCTTCCTTATAAAAGCTGGTTCATTGAGAGTGCCAGATTTGAAGGCTCAATTAGAATTTGTTATCTGTAGCAAAGTATCAAAGTATCGAGAAATGGACACAAACAGGAGCCAGCTCCTCCATACCACAATGCACATCATGCCGTGCATTTCAAGGCTGTCGCTCTTATTGGAACACCCTTTATATTCAACAATATAGAAAATTATTAATCATTTTCAGTAGTTTTGAGTTCATAATTAAGATAATCGTCGATTAGAGCTAAAATAGAAATGATGTGTCCGTTAAACTGAATGTCGGTATAGAAATTGTGTGTCATTGATGATCTTGAAACAGCAGGTGTTCTAATTTACCGCTTCCAATAGCCTCAAAATTCAATCTTCTTACCATAACCAGAATAATAATAATTAAAGACTAACGAAAGGTTGGATCATTAATATTTAATTATTTATAAAACAGACAATATTGATATCCAGTAGTTCAATACAATGAGGCTCTTTGATAAAAGATAAAGCAATTATTTTGACTCTATTGTTTTCTTTATCAATATTTTTTCCTTTTTTTTTTGTGAAAGTTTTTGCTTTAAGATCATGCTACTCTCGATCCATTTACTTGGCCCCAGAAATTTGTTATTCGGTCTTTTATCCTCTTTTAAATGGCATCAAATTGTTTTTTTTTTTTGGTCCCTCTCTCCTATCAAGTAACTTTCCACATTTGAAGTTTTCTATCAAGTTACCCTTGTAAGTCAATGATAACGATAAAAAAAAAGAAACAACGACACTCTGTCCTCGATTGCCAACATAACTATCTATCTCTCTCTTCTAGTTTATTTGTCTCAACCCGAAATAACGAATTTAAGGTAATGTTTTGAAAATCTTTGTCTGGATTAAAGTTTGAAGATCAATTTCATCATTATGATTATTTTGCCCAAAATTTGGTGGAAAATTCGTCAATTGCTCTATTAATTCAATTATTAGACTGTTTGTAATTTGGAGAAGTACGGTATGCTAATAACGACATACCATAGTTATACAGGATGGACCGCTTCAAGCTTCCCTGATCTGTAACTCCGATTCTAATGGAGATTAGAAAAAACCGCATCTAGAAAATATTTTGACGGGGCACACAGGACGTACTTTTACGTACGTCCGAAACGTTGAAAGTACGTCCGATTTACTGCCATTGTCATATATAAGTGCAAACGAGATCATAAACACCACCATCTCGTTCGCACTTATATAAAGAGAGAGATAACGTTTGTAATACGTCTGTTGGATATACGTACCGTTAGTAGTCCGTGCTAAGAGTACCACGTTGTGAAATTAGCACAAATTACATTACGTCCTCTGTATAGTAGGTAGTGCAATATAATTTCTGGTAATTTCGCAACATGATACTATTGAGTTCAAATGAATAATAATAGATTTTCAATGGATGAATAATTGGTAATACTGATCGATGATACTCAGTGTTGCCAAACTGTGTTAGTCAAATTACCTAATTCAAATCAAGTAAAGTATCCGTTGTCGATATTCCAAAAAAACAAAGTACTGATGATAAGAAATTCCCCTGTTACCAATATCAACGTTCAGCAGTTTTTTCTAAGTTCTATAGGTAATATCTCTCTCTCTCTCTCTCTCTCTTCAACAGAAAATCTATCTATCTATAGGCGGACACTTTTCGTTTCCCTGTAGACGTTCTCCCAAAAGAGATTTTACTGTATTCTAAATATTTTATTACTTTCAACAAATTAGATTTGAAATGATGTTTGGAAAAGTTTTATTAAATTTTGAGTTTTGATCATTCATCGATTTGAAAATTTCTTAGGCTCGTCAGATTGATTCAGAAAATTTTCAGTTGTTTCATGTAGAATTCCAGTAATCTCAAGAGATTATTTACAATTGAGAAGACTGCCCCTTGAATGGTTTTCAGCAGTATTCATGATGGTTTATTTATATTTCATACAATTTTTTTCCATTTCAAAGAAGCTTTGAATGCTTTGTTGTTGTTTTTTCCATTTTCAGTAGCAATTTTCGGCCGGAAATTAGATTTCTGACAGCTTAATTTCTACAATTCAGTTAAATAAATTGCTTCTATAATATTGACCACCCTGTTATTGTTCGATACAAGTTCCAAAAAAAGAAAAAATATACCCCTGGAAATCTCGACTCGATTATTATTATTGTCTTGGAAATTTCCTCGATTACGTTTGGAAACTTCAACTGAAACTCCCATAAAATAAACTATACATATATTTTTATCTCAAATATATGGACACAATTTCAGCCCCTCTATAAATTATGCAAAATTATATTTCGGAAATAGTACAAACAAAACGAATATAAATTTCGATAGAATTCGAGGGTGTGCCAAAAAATATTCAAATAAATTAATAATAAATAATAAGGGGGTGGTATTTATCACAAATTCAATAAACAAAACACAACGATTATAACAATAGAAAACTACCCCTAATTGAAAACAATATTTAATAATTCGATTGGATATTCAAAATTTCGATCACATCCTGAAAATTGTCAATTTTATCAAATTGGGGATGAAATTGGGAGGATGGGTTGGAAATTAGCAGCCTATATATATACCCTATCGAATTTTTATAAACTATTTGAACTGTGATAATTTGATCATCGTAAATTGCTATCTTTTCCGACTGAAAAACTGAATCTTCAATATGGAAAAACCAATATCTAATAGAAGAATGGTCGATAATGGATTTATATTGTCTTTGAATAGAAAGAGAGAGAGAAAGAGAGAGAGAGAGAGTGATACAATTACAAATAGTGTAAATATACAGGGTGGTCTTGTTGGAGCTCTGGTTCTAGTGGAGAGAAAAGACAATGCACTAGAAGATCTAAAGTTTGGTAAATATCACACTTATTAGATCGTCGAGTCCGTTTTTTTTTTGCACGCACTAGAGCCACAGTTGCAAGACCTCTGGTGTAGCATCCTGTATATGTGAAACAATACTGATTCTGTTTAAGGCAATGAAACATCCCAGAAGATAAAGGATCAACTGATCTGTTGTGCTTGTAATACAAAATTAATCCCGGCGCATCCACCAATTTTACACGCGCGCATACACTGAATAGATACGTAACGTAAGTACGCTTCATAGGGTTGAAAGTTGCGCAAAACTAATCCACACCATACATGGAAATGACAGTATATAGTGAAATAGAATTCAACACTCTCCTACACTGCCACAAATAGTAAATTATAGAGTATAAAGTTTTTGATGACAATTAAAAATTATGGCTCATTGGAAATTGGAATGAGCTATTGTGATTTGCTTGTATTGAAGCTGTCTCACTCGTTTCCATACAATTTTCCTAATATTTTATTTGGCAAGAGAGAACAAAACATTCATTATTTTGTCGTATACGTATATGGATATAAAAAGATCAGTAAGTATTTGTATATAGAGGAAAATCTTGTGAGCCTGAAAAGTCTTTCAAATAAGCTGAAACAGTATGATCGGATTATCTGAAATTTTATTTGTCTATTTTTCCCTTTCTATTTCGAAATCTATTCCGTAAAAATACAATCGAATTTGAAACGAGACGGTTTTCCATTTCGTTTGGTTCGAGAATTCTTTTTTTATTTACTTAATTTGAATGTTATGTCTGTATGGAAAAAAAAATTGTTATAACGACAATCAAAAATAATTGCACAAGTCCCAACTATCATCAATTGGAATCAATTATTCCCTTGAGATTAAATCTGAGAATTGTTAACGACTATATAATCGAACTAACAGTCGGAAGTGAAGAAAATTAACAGTTATATAGTCTCAATTTTATTCTCCAATCTCTACAGGGTGGACCATAAGCATTATAATAAAGGTACAAAATTTGGTATGTGGACCTTTTTTTTTAGTCAAGCAACTCTAACTTATTACCACTTTACCAGTACCTAGTAGAGGGCGCCACCTATGCCACTTTGTATAACAATAAATCATCATAACATTTTTTGTGTCTCACAAGTTGAGAATTTTAGAATCAATTTTATGTTTTCAAATCAATCTAGTTGTCGATGATATTACGGATCAATTAAATGCGCTTATTATTGTACTTGATCAAGTTGGCAATCAGACAACATTGACCTAAATTAGTTAATTGGTTAATTGACGTATCAATTAATTCCATTGAAGACGTTAAATGTATAATGCCGATTCTAGGCCACGTTCGGCGGGAAATTGAAAAAAAAATTACGAATTGGTGGATGCGCCGGGCGACCATGCATAGTAGAGTTACTAGTGAATGCGCTGGACGAGCATAGGCATTAGATAAAGCGATGGGATTGAAGAATGGTGAGGATGCTTTCCAAATAGACAATATGACGTGATAATTTGGTTTCGGATATCAGCTCCCAACAAGAAGCTCCTACATCGGAGCATTGGTTGAAATAACCTTGCGACGTTACGACCAATACTTCAGTGACTGACTCTACAGAAAATTTGCCTCCGCACTATGTATCGTTCATTGTTATAGCCAGTCGGATTGCAATATTTAAAATATAACTTTTGAATTTGTATCAAGAACGTGAGAATTCACGACGTCGCTGGCTGTCTTTCTATTCGACGAAAGACATTCTATGAGGTCCAAAGTCTAGTAATAAGTCATCGATTCAATTTTTGATATTATACACATTGAAATTCTTGTTGCGATCCAATAGAAAGATTCCTTAAGTTTTAATGGTTCATATTTTCCGAATCGATTGTAAAATTGAAAGGAATCGTAAGAATTCCAAAACGTATTCAAGATACGAGTATGGAATATCTTAAGAGATATGTCAACATCTTTTGTTGTACTGTATAGTTTGAACGTGTTTCTTTTTTTTTTCTGGAAAGAAACAAGAAACTTTTCTAATAATTCCGTCAACTCATACAATAAATATATGGAGATTGTTTGTTCGATAAACATCGAAAATTGAGAGAAACGAACTGACAATGCGAGCGCTGTCATCGTACTTTTGCCTGAAAAAAATATCCACCAAAGCCACATAATGACCGACTTAGTATATAATTGGAGGGCAATGCTCCTCTAGATTGCACAGTTGCACACTGGTGCAAGAGATGTGAGGTGAGTGTCAAAAATGTGACCATTAGACAGGGATCCAAATGGGCAGTATTCAGAGGATCCTACGTGACGAACTTCACCTAAAATAAAGAACATACGACGCGATTTGTAACAATAGACGAGACTTGGACTCATCTCCTCGATCATAAGACGACTTAGAGACGACTGTCCTCACCTGCACCGAAAAAACTCCAAGTCGCAAACTATACGCAAAAGGTTTCATTGACTTCATTATGTTGACCATCAAAGTGAAAAAGCGTGGAAAACTGCAAGCACCAGCCGTAATTGCGATGGTTGCCATTCAAGTAGCAGAGATGGACCAAGTGAATTGATTCGTTAGGAGACCATACGTTGATTTATTTATATAAAATCGATTTTATCATTACTTTCCGATCAGCCCTTGTAGAATTGTTTGAAATTCAATGAGAATTGTTAATAATATCAACTTTACAACCTAGCGGAGCAAATCCCTCTCTATTAAGTTGAAATTCAAATGTCCGCAGAATTAAAATGAAAATAAATGTTTAAAGCTAGAAATTCTATAAAGCCAACCATATTGGATATTTCCAGGTTTTACAAAACAAAAAAAAAAGATTAATTATAAAAGTAATCATAAAGTTTATTAGAAATACTTGAACCCTTCGTCACTCGCATCTTTCTTTCAACCTTCGTCACTCGCATCGTGGTGAGCACTGCGTCGCCGTATTAAATCGAGCGCAATGTTGCCAAAGTTTTTCTATTTTTACGTATATGAACAATTGTACATGAGAATATGACCACGGACAAACTAGCAACACCGCTATAGTCAGTTATTTACTGGTTACCAACTCGCACCAAGCGGCATTGCGTCGATTCTCAATTCCCTTATCATAAAATTATCAATTTTTTCTCACGAATGAATGGCGTATAAAAATCTTTTAGAATGTCTAATCGAAGTATTCTAATTTTTACAACCTCATTCATTGTCATCATTATGAGAAAAACGTATAATTGTAGACAAAGGTAGCGACCGTGCTCATTACGCGAGTAACGAACGGTAAAATTAACATTTGCTCATGACTTGAGTTTATTAAATTCTATTGATATGACTTGATGTCTGAACAATTGATGATTGAAAATTAAGTACCAGATTTCCAATCGGGATAGTTTATGGAATTCTTCTCGTATAATTCCAGAAATTTGCAAATTCGATTAACTTATCAAAGTTTCATACGATATACTGTGTAATAATTATACTTCCAACTTCTTCTAGTATTATAATGTAGAAATAAATTAATAAACAGCAAAAATATTAATTAAAATTCCCCGGCGCCTCCACCATTTTTGCAAAAATATATTTTTTTTTCTATACAAGAGGTTTTAATGAAATAAAAAGAAGTAAATATTAATTTAATTTAATTTTCTTTGAATTTCTCATGAGAAATTAATTCTGCAAATCTGAGATCCGATAACAATTAATCCATGTCAATGGCTGTCTAATTAATCTAATCGCTCAAGATCCTGACTAACAAGCGAAGGAATAGAACTGTCCCTCTACGATTTTGATAAAACTTTGAACACGCGTAAAGCACCAAAAAATAGATGGTATGTATATTTTTCAACTGCCCATATTTACATTAAGGGTGTGAAATTGACCGTTCAAGTTACCACTCCAAAAAAAAAGATTTTTCGCTATATCTCGAGAACCAAACGAGATATCGGATTCAATCAAAAACTAGAATATTTCGCATAGTCAGTACAATAATACCACGAAACTTGTCCTGATACAATGCTGTTTAAATATTCGTATCCTATCATTTCCATCGATCCAATTATACTAAGCCAGAAGGCAGGTTCAAATCCATCAACACCTACAGATATATTTTATTGTTTTATTTAGTGTTTATTTTTATTTGCAAAAATTCAAGAACAATTTTTCGAAAAATACCGACATTCCAGAGATTCTATTCTTCTCAAATACCAATTGGAGCTTTTTTTTAAGTACTTTCGAGAAAATTAGTTACAACGAATTACAAGATTATCGAACATGACAAGTTTAATGATGGAATAATAGAGACGAGTTGTTTTGACCGATTATAAATGTTCCAGAAAATCCAGAGTTGGATCAAAAAAAATTTGAGAACATTGAAGTGAATTATGATTATGAAAAGAAAATTAAAGACTGTTGGAAATTTGTACCGTCTTTGATCAGTTAAAATTGATATTGCAATAATATAATGGAAATGTCGGAGACTTGAATTTACTTTAATTAAATTAAAAAGTTATATCTATTTACATATAGTCTAATATAATAAGAAATACAACTGGAATCTGCTGGAATCTCAATTTTCTTCAATAGTATTTTACATAGAACTGGATAATTATATTCATTAATTAATAAGGGAGACATTGAAATTATAATGAACTGTTGTTAATATAGAATTCCTGTTCTTGCCAGAACAAAATAATGGAGAAAATGATACATCAACGATAGGAGAATTTGCCAATAGCTATCAAATTTCCAAAATCTGTACAACTAAATCACTGCAACCGGCTATAATGAACTATTGATGGCAAATTAGTAAGCTGAAGTCATTTTCCAGAAATTATAGCAAAGTCCGGATATAACGACTTTTAAAAAACAAAAACACAGTTTTCATCCATGAAACAAGATAACATCAAATAGTCTATCAAGTTTTAGTTTTAGCGGAAATTAAAATAACTTTTCCATTTCTTTTTTTCTTTCCGATATAATCAAAGTTAGCGTAGAATATACAAAAATACAGTTACACAATCATATCAGCCATGATTCATAGAAAATGAATGTTAATGTAACCATAGTAACATTATAGAGGTTATGTACATACAATTGGATACGATTGATCGTATATCGTATTTCAAACTAATTCGCTAATTGAATCTCTAATCGTTCGATAATTTGACTGTGTAACTCGTTCTAAAAAGTTTTTTCTATGGAATTTATGGTAAAAGAAAATTATGATCAATCAAAGGAAAATCTACCCTTATTACGTTGTCTATTTGAAGGGTGAGGGTGTTTTATTCGATCAAAACTGTCATTTTACATGACATCACCCAAAATCTCCCCAAAAAAAAAAAAAAAATTGTATATTCGATGTTCATATCCTATTTCCTGCCGGTTACACCTATTGCACGTTTTCTAAGAGCAATCGTACGCCCCTTCATAAAAGATCTAATCCAATACCTGCCAAACTCTATTAGGGAAATGTAATTTATTATACATACAACATATATCCCATATATATACCTACTACGATTACGAATCTAAAATTTATAGAATCTAGAAAAAAAGGGGATGAATTTCATATTTATTATACTAAGTATACTTGAATTTATACCAACATTGAAAAGAAAAAATTATTAAAAGGGATTAAAAGCTTTTATATTTTCCACTATAAAATCTTCAAAGTAGCGAAATTAATTTTGTTTCGTTGTTCAAATACTCGTTAGAAATCAGAACAGGAACAGTAAGAGAAATAATAAGACAATCATTTTAGTTATGAAGAAAAGTATGCGAGGAGTGATTCAACAAATTGGGTAGCGAACTCGAGCCCTTACTAGTTACAGGCATAAATACACAGTCACATTTTTGAGCTACATTTATTCGAATGCGAGCAGAGTCAGTGAGCTTAGATGACAATCGAATACTTGTGCTTGCACGCGAATGCCAGGAGTTTGAGCTGTAAAATCTTCAATGCGAAGCACGACCCACCACATCCCACAAGATCTAGAATTACATAACCGGAGCGAGTGTCTATCAGACATTTAGTAGTGTTTAAGAGCATCCTCAGCGACTAAATCAACATGAGCAAGTGTCTACACATCCGGTAGCTAGAATGTAAATCGCCGAGCAAAGGGAGAAACGAAGGGTAAATCTTGTAGATTATCAGACTGATAAGAATAGATCTTTTGACAGTAGTCGAGACCATCACTTTGATCATGAGACTCAACAGCAATCGATGATTTATAAACGACTATCCTCAGTAACACCGAAGGAATTCAAAGTCCGAGCGAGTAGTTAGATGGTAAAAGGCACCTTTTTTCTTCATGACTCCCACAATCTCTCTCTCTCTCTCTCTCTCTCTCTATTTATCTCCATCACCTACACTTATGGTATCGTTTAGTCGAATTTTGAAGAAGCTTCTCAGATCGATAAATATTTGATAATGCTAGTCATATTCGTTGCACGATTTTCGTCGATGGTAGACAACAAAACCGGATATGTATGTATGTATGTATGTTTGTTTGTTTGTTTCGTTGAATAGAAGGCGAACGATGCCAGAATTGAAAAGATAAGACGAACAATTAATATGTGAGACACGTAATTTACTGTTGATTGAAATTTTAATTTTTGCTCAATAGTTTGCCAAGAATATTTCCATTGCCATCTATAGAATCGAGTGACTTTTATTTTTATTGAATTCCAAAATTGATATTTCCACAAAAACAAAAAAATTACCTAAATTTGCTGCAATCATTGAGAGATAAAATGTGGAGAATCGCCACATTTTCCAAAAATATTTCCTTCTAATTTCCCGTCAAATCGAACATTAATCAAACTTTTGCAATTAAAATTCAATAAAATCACCAAGTCATGCGAAATTGAGAAAATATTATTATTATTATTATTATTATTATTCTCTTGAATTGCCTGTTTGTAATCCAATGGGAATTATTAAGAGAGTTGCGACAGTTTCCGGACTTGTTCCGGAATCATATTTATAATTCACTAATTTAAAAAAAAAAGTGCCACTCCCACTTTTCAATCAAATCTTATTCACATTAATTAAAATCTAGGAATTGTCTC
>JAZBGX010002152.1:0-13445 GCA_037414775.1 Zonitis immaculata | reverse complement strand
ATGTGGGCGGTAGGAGTATGAACATCATCATGATAAAGCCCACCTGGACAATTTTCGACAACAAACCTACTTGTAATTGAATTTCAAACGAAATTATTATCTCTTTCTCTCCCTCTCTCTCTCTCTCTCTATCTATCTATAAATAAATATAATTATAAAGTAGCGTTATTTAAGTTGCATTTAATATTTTTCTTGTTTTTTTTTTTTTGAGAGAAGAAACATTTAATTAAAATGAACATTTGCCGGGATCATAGTTGATAATTAAAAGCCAGTAGTTATAGTGCATTGTTTTCCTGATGATCATTAATGTTTAAAAGTAAATTACTTGATGATTCGTTGCAGTCAACTACAATTACGTTTTAATTAGCTTGAAATTGGTGTGTTTTATTATTTGAAATTCACAAGATATCTTTAACGCCAACATTATACAGGCTGTCACATCTAAAATACCTACATTATTCAAAGAAAAAATTTATTTTATCAATCGTACTATTTGGCTCATCACTTTCAATTCACAGTCTGTATAATTAATAAGTTCCCTCTAAACACATGCTTGAATTTCAAAGATGCCTTCTATTTTGTTTATACAAAGATTGACGGAAAATAGAGGTGCCGAAATTGAATATAAATATTTATTTTAAACAGGTAATCATTATAAATCATAATTGTTGTTTGATTATAGACGAAAATGATTATTTTAGTAACGACCACCTGGTGAGTATTTGGAAAATCCGGAAGTGCAATAAAAATCGTCCGGTGGTATTTGATTTGTTTATTAGAAAAGTTGAACAACCTTCTATATATTATTCTTATTATTGTTGTTTAATTCTATAATATTTTAATGAATGATTTGTTTTGTCATCAATTATTGTTAAAGGTTCGGTTTCCGGTTGTATTCAATCCGGTCAAGGGACTGAAAGCTAAAAAAAAAAAACAATTCAATCAAATCTATATATTATTAATTGATTTTTATTTAATAAATACGAGTTGGATTAAAAAATTGACAGGCCCCGATAATAATAATTAATTAATAAAGTCGTGACGATAATGATGATAGTTGGACCATATCAACGAATTCACACAAAAGAGGCTTGCCTTATACAATTCCCTACTATATTATCAACATTAAAAATCAATGAATAAATAATAAATAGAAACTAATAATTTATCAATACAACAACAACAACAAAAACTAAATTAATAACCAATAAAAAATTATTTTATATATTTGGAGAGCCTCTCGCAATATAGCCAGTGATAGGGCGTTGTTTCATAAGTTACAATAGGATAGATACCACCCTGAAGATGGTCATCCACAAAAATTAACTTGTCAAATTCCCATTAATCCATTATAACAATACTAATTAATTTTTTTTTACAAACAATTTTTGTTTTTTAAATAGTTAAATAAACAAAATCCAGATGGTAAATTCCAATTGAATTTGACTATCATTATATAAAACTACCAGTAACTAATTCGCTACGCAATTATTATTGATGGAATTCCAACTTGTTGTGTTGAGTTGTGGCAAGATTAAATTAATTGCCAGCTATGTCCTTATTATTTTCTTTTTATTCACGAAAAAAAAAATTCCACCGACTACCGTTGGCTTTATTATTAATTGATGAATTTATGTCAATTACTGTTACCGAAAATGTAATTTAAAAGAGAAAACTTTGAGCTATATATAACTGCCGAAATTACAAAGAGAATCATTTGAATTAATTATTTTATCATAAAAATAACGCAATTAATTTCTGATAATGAATTAAATTATTCGAATTCATTCATAATTTCTATATCAAGTCGATTAAGGTTATCATTAATGGAATAAGAATCAATAATAATTTAATAATCGAGTTACATATCCGACTAATATAATAAATTGTAATTAATCTCTATTTTGTTTCTTAAAGGGAAAAATTAAAAATAATTCGTAGAAATTTCGTAATTACAATTGATTATTGAGCATGAAAATTTTGGTCATAACATCACACCACATTAGAAATGGTTATCCAAATGAATTAAACAATTTCTATTTTTCTTTTATTATCATTTTTAATATACATTTCTAATCTGTTTGTTGTTCATGGCTTGTTGAAAAATTATTCCGTTAATTTGTCTATTAAATAAAATTCTATGTACCTATTAACGTATAGCAATAATAATGAAAATAATAATAATGTTGAAAGAAAACAATTTTATTTACATTAATATTTACATAAATATTAATCATTGATGTCTTTGTTAAAAAATAATAAACAAAATACATACAATATTTAGTGTTGCTCAAATTTTATATATAGGTATATTTAATTAACCTGTTAACGCTATGATAAGATAGTGTTAAGATTTTGAGATTTCTACTAACAATAAGATATGATGATTGAAAATAACAAAACAAAACAAAAAAATGATAGTAATAATAATTATTATAATTGTATTGCGAATTTATGAAGAATGGCCAGTCATTTTGGACAAAAAAAATTATTGATTATAATATTACAGTCATGCCATATGCCAGTACTGGTGGTTTTAAGATTTTTTGTTACAACGCCCCTAGCTTTATTTATAATAGTTTTGCTTATTAGTCGATGATGACATGAGAAACTTAATAATGAGAAAATTTAGTTATAATAGTTTGTTTTTTTTAGAGTCAGAGTATAAATTGTTTCTAGTTGAGAGTACGTAAATTGCGTTCCATGCACTCCCATTCACTCTAATGATTGCCTCGAATTATGAAGACTTTATACAGGGTGAGTTGAAAGTCGTGGACTTAAATGAAATGGTAGATAGGGGATGAAATTCTGAGACAAAAAGTCCTGAGATATTATTGCATGTGAACCACCGTTAATTAGTTATTAATTTTATAAGGCAGCCAATAAAAAAAATGCGTAGGCGAAGCAAGAACCAATCGAGATTAGCTAGGCGGAGGCAGAGACTAGAGACACACTAGCGGTGTAAGTTCTCCCTACTACCCTAGAACGGGTTCAATCTGCTAAGCGCTTAGTCCAATAGATAAAATTTTCAATAAAATAATAAATTTTAGGAACAAATTTCCAGTTAAATTCCCAAAAAATTTTCTAAATCATTCGCCAATAAAATTTATGAAATAATACTTTATTATTTTTTCATTGCACAAAAATTGAGTCAGCTGAACTATTTTTGTTGAATTTTGTTGATTTTTTTTCGCAGAAAAAGTGTTCATATTGATTATTGAAATTCTAAGAAAAATTAAATTCTCACATTTCACATTAAGAAACAATTCAATTCACTCCCGATGATTTTAAATTTATAAAATGAAAGACTCACTTTACCATTATTATGATATAATTTAGCAGATTTTTATTGTAAGAAAATCTTTTTTTTTTTGTAACATATATTTTTTATTATAATAAGTTTGTCTTATATAAAAATTAAAAACTTCCCTCAAAATTTATTATTTTATTAAAAATTCCACCAGATTAAACGCTTACCAGATTGACTCTAAACTCTGCCTCCGCCTAGCTCATCCCGCCTGATTCTCACTTCGCCTACGCACTTTTTTTTATTGGTTAATTGATTTATTTAATAACTAGTTAACGGTGGGTCATATGCAATAATGTCTTAGGACTTTTCGTCTTAGAATTTCATCCCCTATCTACCATTTCATTTAAGTCCACGACTTTCAACTCACCCTGTATACTTTTAATTGTCTCAAATAGTGTTTTCGGTGCTTTTAAATAACCAGCACAAGGGATGACTCTGAAATACACCATTATTGAAGCCATTCTTATGAGTTATGAGTATGTCTTCGCTTCGCTTTCTGTTCTACTCTACGTTCTTCATTTCCGATCTTCGCCTTTATCATTTTCTCTATAAAATCTTCTATAATACTCCAGTTTTCTGCACTAGATATTTTTGTTTGATTTCAATCAGCAATCTTCTAGTACTCTCGCATTCAACCAAATCATGACTAACGTTGCCAACCTTTTCACAGTACATACTATTATCCCTCTATCTTTTGCCGATTAGTTTTCTGATCCAACTACTAATTATGTTCGCATCCACTGTTATGCAGTTTCAATCCTTTTTCGATAAAAAGTCTTATTGGAATAGTTCGAGCTAACATATCCACACGCTTCTTCTGACGTATAGTTCGACACATACAGCCTATTATTATTAGCGCTTATTTATTAAGAACATTCTGCTATTTCAATTACATAGGACTTTATCCGATCTCTCGCAAAGCTGTTTCACATGAAAGCCATACAGCGAAATCTCTGATCTCTGATCTATCCATATTCGCGAGTATTTTATTTGACGGTTTGAAATTATTCTTCCTGACTCAATTCCAAATTCTACATATCGGTTTTTGGTCTGTAACATTGCTTTATTACGATATGGCTTCAGTCTTTTCAGTCGCTAATTCCAAATCATTTGTTTCGAACTGAATCCTTGTATTTGCTTGAAATAATAAATCTTTTTCAGTAACAATTGTACTAGAAATTGCCAAATCATGAGCACATGCTATTATAGTTCTGTACCATATGGGACATCAATTCTCAGTTTGTCACATTGTATTAAATGTTCCACAATATCGGTCCTCGAACCGAACTCTGTGGGACTATTTTAAATAAAATTAACATATAATCTGACATGGGAAGACCTAACGTGGCTAAACCGGACCCGATTGTCTGTGTTGCAAAATGATTAGCCAGTTCCTGCTATTTTAGTATATTTGGGATGCAAGACCCAATTTATATTTTCTGATTATTTATTAATAGAATTTTCATCAAAATTTCCAAGTTTCTAAAATATTCACTGTTCTCTTATAATCATTTTCGACTTTTGATTCATTTTATGAACGCATTAGCATTTGGTTTTAACCTTTATTTTTATGTTTAAGTTTCCTGTACTTTTTTTGGCCAGTTTTGATTTTGTCGTGTTTTTCAAGTAGATAGCCACTACATGAAATCTATTCTTTTGTCGACGATCCGGTCCTGGATGTTTTTTATTATGGCTACTAATAATAAATTGCAAAACTCCAACGAAATGATAACAATCAAAATAAATAGAATTGTATAAATATTATAATTATATTTAATTTTGTTTTCTTTGTCATGAAAATAAATAAATATATAAATGACGGATCGATGACTTTAACAACTTGATTGTTAAGATTTTGAAACACAATTTCATGTTATATCATTGCCAAAAAATTAAATATGTATATTATAATAAGTAAATATTGAACTGATAAACTGGATAAAATGAACAACAAAATATTAATGATAATATAGAAAATAACAGCAGTCATATGTAAATCAAAAAAACAACGGTAAATAATAATTTCGGCTATATTCGAAAGAAGCTGACAGTTTTCGTTGAAAAAAACAGATCTGAAAATGTGAGATTCATCATTATGCCACTTTCATCGTAAGAAATTTAAAAAAAAAAAACAGTTCAACATAAAACAACAACTAAAAACAAATACTCAGCGTAAAATTCACATACACTTTTATCGCCATCTCGATCTGTATGTCTATTTATAAAAGATATTTATCTACATTTTAATTTGATGCAGATAAATATCAAGATAAAGATGAATGAATTTTGGATAGTATGTATTTATTTGTTGTGAGTTAGATCTTCTTTACTGGGTTTGTTTAATTTGGAAGTTGATAACTTTGAAACAATCAAAATAATGGTTCTTTCATCAACGAAATTTTTCAATTTAGATATTTATAAAGATTTCTTATTCTTTAGCTCTCAAAAGCGAGCTAATAAAATTGAAAAGCATTTTATGGAAGTTCAATTGTTTTATCTCGTTATAATGAGGTTGCTGCTGAAATGTATTGTTTTTCATAAAGATTATCAAAAGTTAAGAATTCAAACCAAAGTTAAAGCAAAAAAAAAACAGACTTGACTGGGGTGGTTTTGTGTTGACAACAATAAGTAGAATTTCGTGATTTAACATCGTGCACGAAATAAGTCGTTCCTATATATACATAAAGACAATAATATGGGACATTGTACAACATTTATACATCCATATATACGAGTATATTTAAGAAAAAAAAATAGTAAATAAATTGTAAAAGAAAAAACGATACAGTTGATGAGATGAGAATAAGAAAAAATAATAGAGACCACCATATTATACAACAATGGAGAAGAAAGACCAGCAGCAACTAGAGTATAGAACAATATGAAACTGGATATTCATACATCTAATAAAAATTCTACTACCTACTGTTTAACAGGTGTAAATGTTGTAGATATTTCGATAAAAATGTTTGAAAACTGGTATTTGTGTGAGTTTTAGATTTAAAAATTGATAATAGATATATTACAGTCGATTCCGCTTAAACGGCGCCACATGTTACAGTTATCCGAAAAATCACTCCAAAATTACATAGATATATCTGCATATTTACAAGTACAGTCGAACTTCTCTAAGTCGAATCATGAAGGGGATCAAATATTTGCTCGAGTTAGAGAAATGTTAATAATTTATTGAAACATTACTTATCAAAACATATAATCTGTAATCAGAATTTGATGCATAGTTCTGTTGAAATAATTGGTTTCATAAAATCGCTCTATTCTATTCAATGAATTGTAAATGGTATCAGCTAGGTTTCCTCAATTGCGAAAAAGTTTCAATTGCATTTCTGTTTTCTGCATGAGAAGGCTTCACCAGTAGTGACTCTTCAACGTCACTGCCATCACTTTTTTCTTGTGGAGTAGATGGGGTACTTTCTATGATATCTTGATCGGTAGGGCATTCGCTAGTTAGAAGATCCTCATCCATGATCAGAAATTTATCAAAGTTCGCATGCTTTAGACTATGGATTTCTACAAATTTTTCTAATGTGCCTGTAAAAGTATTTGGAGGTGTTAATTTTGTTTCACTTAGTCGTTCTCTCAGTTTAGCCAATGTTATCTCGTCCTCTTCGTTGTAGTAGTTGTGTTTGCTAAAGCCGGCCTTGGCAAACGAAACAGTTCTGAATTGTTTTCTGAGTGACATCATATATTAATCCATATTGCAAACACAGTTTGTATACAATCGAGGAGATCCATTCTGGTATTGTATTGGAAAGCTCATAGCTCTCAACAACTTAAGTCAAGATTCTATGTTTGTAATGGCACTTGAATCTTTTGATTATCCCTTGATCTAAAGGTAGTAATTTATATGTCGCATTTGGTGGGAAATAAACAATTTAATCGCTTCAAGTTTATGTTGAATCTGATGGTGTGCAGTACTACTGTCGACGAGGAGCGAAACATTTCGACCTTGGTTCAAGAATTCCATTCCAAACATTCGCGACAATAATTTCGAGTTAGAGGAGTCCCTATAGTATGCTTTGTTTGTCAACATTTTATTCGAGTTACAGAGACTTTCAAGTTGTAGAAAATAAAACACATGTAAATAGAATACAAAATGCAAATGACCGCAGAAAATCACGAGTTGAAGAGAAGTTCGAGTTAGAGAAGTTTGACTGTAAATATATATGACTTTATGTATTCGAAAGAGAGACGCACTATTATTGGAAATGAGAACCTTGGATTTTATCGTTTTTATGCATATTTTGCTGACAAGCGATACGACTGTCTCGACATTTGAAAACAATGATTTCCTTGCAAAGTTTTCCTGTAAATTTGGAACTGTTTTGTCCCAATTAAAGGGAGTTCTATCACAAATAAACGTGAAGAATTCGTATTTATAGTATTGAAATGTTTTTGTTTTATATATAATGTCCCTATAATAAGCGGCTGACCCAATAAACCGCCGTCCCATCAGTCAAGCGGAATCCTACTGTATTTCGATATAGTTGGTTAAACTGGGTGGTACCACAATAATGTTGGAATAAATTCAAATCTTCATTAGTTTTCTTGTTAGATTACATTAAAAAAAAAATTAAATAGAAAAAAATTAATAAATAAACCGTAGACTTTGGAATTTCTAAAAGAATTAAGTTATCTTAATCAAGAACAATTACCGAAATTGATAATTAAAAAAAAAAAAACATTAAAAGTCAATTATGAATACAAAAAAAATTCAATTCAAAATTATAATATTTACAATTAGGAGAAAACATCAATTTCAATTTTTTCCAATATAAACAAATGATTCTTTATTTATCTAACAAAATAATAAATAATTTGATATATTTTGTGATTAATTTTCTCCCATTGAGAAAATTATAAACTTTTGTTTACATTATTCAAGAAAAAGACAGCTTCGAAGTTTGGGTAATTTCTTGAATAAATTAATTTCACAGTCAAATTTCCACAATAGGCTTCTCGAAAATTTCAAATTCACATTGTTTCATTGTTATTGTTTATTTTAGACAATTTTCAAAATATCTATTCAGAATGAACAATCCCAGATTGAACCGAAGAATTTTACTTTCCCATGGTTGTTTTTTTCTTCCAATTCATTTTCACAGTCATAAGCGGTTTCTATAATTGATCCTGATAAATTGATAAACAAATAGACCAGATAATTTCTTTTTATTATAGAGACCGACTTATCATTGGGCTTTATATTTCGGTAAATCCATCTACCTAATTTAAGTTAAATAAAGATGTTCTGCTCTAAATTTTCCAACGAAAACAACAATAGATACCGAACCGGAGATTTTTTTTTTCAAATAATCTCTACCGTCCCAATTCATTATTATTATTATTTTTCAAATTAAATTATCCATGACATTAATTGAATTTGATAGAGACGGAAAATGTTTCCGAAATTATCAGTTATCAAATTATATATTAATTGAGCCGCAAGCTGTTATCAAACAAAATTCCCAGGCTGTCACAAAATTGCTCTGTTAAATATATATATATATTTTTTTTTTTGAAAATTTTCACATTAATTAATAAATCAAACAATTGAAAACTGATTGAATTAAAAATAAATCAATCATATTTAGAAAATAAAAACAAAACAAAAGAATGAATGATGATGGTATGATGACAAGATAAATAAAATTGACGAGAACAATTATAGGATAATATCATTATCTACTGTCAATTTTCATTGGAATATTTTTTTAGTGAGAAAGTATTGTGATAAAGTCCGAATATTTGATTAATAATTATATAGATATCTGTTAATTGGAGTAGAATGAGTGGAAAATGAAGACAAAATTGTAATTAATATCCACCGACATTTCTAAAACGTTCCTCATCAAAAGAAACTCTATCTTTAGATTTGGAAAGAAGGAGAACAAAAAAACCGAATCAATTACCTCATTCGTTAATAATCAATCTAGCGAAATTAGGTATATTAATGATAGTTTATTAAAGATTAAATTTCAAATTATCCGGGGAAAATAGATAAATAAATAAATAATGATAACATCTTAATAATAATAAAATTAATTGCGTTAATTGCATCATAAAGCAATAATAATAATTAGTGGCATTTATACCCAAAATAATAGTCTTTATTTTTGTAGTGTTTTAATTATAATTGAAATATGTGGACGAAAATTTGAGGTCAATGGTCAAATCTTATTGATTGTAATAGAAATTCTAAGTCCATTACAACTAAATTCAGACGTGTGTCTGGTGGAATTTTTAAAAAATATATGCAGTATTTTGAAATCTTTAAAGAAAAAAAAATGTACTAGCAATGCAATTCCCATTTATTTATCTATCTATCAACAATTTGAATTGGACATGTTTATAGGATTGGCCATTAAGATGGAATAAGTTTCAATAAATTAGGAATAACAACAATTATTAGGTTGATGGGTTGATTAGGAAATAAAAATTTTTGCAGGACTTTAAGAAAACAACATTTTTTCAATTAAACAAATATTACATTGCTTTTGTAGCGAGAATTTGCAAATACATCAAAGGGAAACTCAAATACCAATAAAAATAAATAACCATTCAATAGTTGTCCTTAATTTTAAGGCTATTTCATGAGTGAATCAATCGATTGAATTTCCAAAACAATTTTACTGATTTCTATTATCAATCACAATCACAACATTAAAATCACTCTTGAAAAGTAAAATAGCGAAAGCTGAAACTGGTAAACTTAACAAATGATATGTTTAATGAACGATATATCAAAATTGATATCAATTGATACAGGTACAGACTGACAACCGTCTGGCCCACCGGAAAAACATGTTGGTCCCACTACCCGGTACATTCGAAAAATAGTAAAACAAAAAATCCTGCTTTTTGTGCCTTAGTCAAAAATTTTTGCGTCTATTAAATTTTTTGGTTACTCATAATTTTCTTGGCCCCTAGTAGATGAATTTATTAGTCCACCGGGCATTTGCCCGGTTGCTCGGTGGCCCAGTCCGACACTGGGTACAGATAAACAAACTATTTTTTTTTATGGACAAACTATATCACCATCTAACTATGTACATTACTCAGTGCTTTCAGTGTTTTCAACAATCATTGAGACCAATTTCGATCATAATCGAGTTATTTTTATGTTTTTTCTGATTTGAGTCATTGTCTTAAGGTAACTTACAAGGGATGATCTAAAAAATTATCGATAGAGCATTATGTTTGCTTGATATACTAGAATTTGTTTTTCAACGAAGTCTCTCAGCAAATCAATAAACTTGGTCCATCTCTTTTCTATAACGCTCCAATTACTTTTGAAAAAATAATCCCGAATTTGCTATTGTCTTCAAATTTCTCACTGGGAGCTAGATCTAAAGAATAAGCTAGGTATTCAAGTATTTGAAAACTAACTTCTCAAATCCTAGTCATTGAAACTTCGGCTTTACATGTGACTTCGTTGTCCCGGTGAAACAGTAATCCAGCTCACAGTTTGTCTAGTCTTATTTTCTTCATAGCTTCTCACAATCTTCTCATTTGGTTAGCGTATAGTAAGAGCCTGTGATAACTAGTATTTCCGCTGGTGTTGGACGTGGATGGTAGGCCTTCGCGATGCTGAGCATAGAGGACGGTGATCTTCTGTGGAAGTTCTACCCAATTCCTTGCACTAGAGTTCAACTGTAAAATATGGAGCGACACAGCCTCCCAATGTTTCCACCAAGTCGGTGTGGAGGTCTTTGGTAGAAGTATCTGTTGACGGCTCTGACTTCGTTTTTCTCCATTTTCGGATAAATCTCTCAAGGTGTATTCATGCGATTATTTTTTAGACTTATTATTGTGATGACTAGAAATATCCTTTTGTCATTACTTTTGGATCAGCCGTCGTGCTGATTTATAACTTTAAGATTTTTCGATCTTTTATCAAGATTTTTTGGGCAACAATTCAAAATGTTCTCGAGAATTTGTAATAATTCATTGAACGTGATTCTGAAATCATTTTTTTCTCCCAAGTTTATTTAATATATTTTGAAATATAACCTAAATAATCGAGTGACGTCATCATGAAACACAGATTCAAGATTAATTCGTGTAACAAGACTTTTATAAATTGTAAAAATAAGATAAAAATATTTTCAATAATTAGAATTGTCAGCAATAAATTAAAGACAATGACTACTAATTCTAGTTATTCTGAAATTGTTTTCGGTTATTATATTATAATAATAATATATAACTCGAATTCTTCAAATACTACGACATATTAATTCTCAAAATCGTCTTGTAGCGTTCTATTTATTTCACACACAATTGCTTTTAAACCAACAAATCTCTCCTCTCTTATCGATCTTTAATCGTGATAAAGCAAATTTTTCGTGAACATAGGGTAGAAATTCATCAAATATCCTATAGAAATAGCAACCCTTATTGCTAACAAAAACTCATAACCGACCTATTCTCTCTTTATAATTTATCATTGACTTGATAAAATAACAGACAATAAAATTTGTAAATTATGTTGATTTATTTAGGCAAATATTTGACTATACTTGTATATACTACATATATGTATATATCTAATAAAAATACCAATATGTAGAAATGATGCTAGGCACGCATAATAAACATTCAATGACAATTTAAAATTTAAATTGACTCTATAATAAAGTAATAATGTTTCAATAAATAAAGAATAATGTGTCTATATATCTTTACATTGAACTTTACCACTTCTTTTTTTCCAAAAACATTAAATTAGTGGAACAAAGACACTGCGAATTTTAGAAAATTAGGTACTATTTAAATAAACAAAAGGTTAAATTGAAAATCATGAATAATTAATACGAAATTAATTTCTAAAACAATATTGTTGTTATTTGTCAGACGTTAAATAAAATGTAAATTTTGTTTAAATAAAATTGAACAAAAAAATCGTGCGTAGTTATTATTGGATTGCGATATATGGCGATAAATCAAGATGTCAATATAATTTTTTGAGGTCTTTTTGATCTTTTCTGTCACATCAGGGACGTCTTACTCCATTTAAAATAGAAAATTTCGATTTGGACAGTCGTATAGAAAGATTTATGGAGAGAACGCAGCAATTTGGAATGATTTGGATTTTTCAAGTCAGATTGAAGGTAGAAATAATTTTGAAAAAAAATGAGGACTCACAATCAGAAGTATTCCAAAGAAATTGAAAAATCCAACGTCTCAAAACCCTTCTTTATTGAGAATTTCTAAATCTCAAATAATTTGAATGATTAGTATCTTCATTAAACCAATAAAAAAAATAACATTGTATTGTTATCAAAATAAACCCACATCAACATATAGACATTTAATAATAAATCAAAAACCACTGAATAAACCAAAGTATATGCCAGGTCAAATAAATCTAAACATAAATCATATAAATTTAGACAAATTCCAAATCTAATTAATTAAAAAATTTTGATAATAAAATCTGGAAATTCTATTGTTTATTTGCATAGAAATTACAATGTAAATATCAACATATTTTGATAAGAATTATATGCCAATTTTATTGATATAATAAAATTTTCGAAATTCCAACAATAATATAATAGAAAATTTAAGGGCAGATTTATGCCCTCTATTTGACAGTTCAATAATCGCTCTCTATATAAATAGAAGGTTGCTTGTTGATAATAATAAATTCGCACCCTCTTTCACTCGATATTTCTTCAGTAATTTCCGTTTGCAGCTGTTGATCTTTATTATTGTTCCGGTATTATTGTTGTTATTGTAGTTATTTAGAATTGGTGACGAGTAGGAATCCATTATGCACCCAAAAACTAATATAAATGCATACCACATCGATGGAATTACGTTGACAAAATCGCCTATTATACCACTCCATTCATTCGTCGAAAATAGTTGGATATAAGTAATTATAATTAAAATATCATAAAATGAATATAATTTCGAAATAATATTTTTATAGAGTCTAACTGTTTTCTTTTGTTTATTTATTTAAACAAAACGTAGAGATAATTTATAAGATTAGGGATTTCTTAAACAAAATTTCCATTTTTTGAATCACTTTCTTGAACATTATCATTTTTAATGTTTGAAACATTCTAATATAGTATTTATTTTATTTTCAAAATATCTCAATAAA
>JAZBGX010002151.1:0-12312 GCA_037414775.1 Zonitis immaculata | reverse complement strand
ATATATATTTTCATAATTCAACATTCTTGCATTTTCTGTGAATAACATTCCTATTATATTGTAATTTTTAGGGTGAATTTCTTTCAAAACCACAATTTCCCCCTCACCAATAGAGATATAACCATCATATATATTACTCTCTACACTTGTCGACATTTCAAACTCAATTTTTTTTTGATTCCTCGACTATACAGTTTTTGTTGCTATGAACATTATATACGGTTGAATTTGATGCAATTTTTCATAAATATATATGTCGTCGACGTTATATAATTTCTCACTATATTTTACAATTTAACAACTGTATTTGTTTCGCTTCGTGGAATTTCACATTAATGTACATAAAATAATTACAAAATTTATTAATTAAGCAGACATTAATTTCAATTTCGAAAAATTACTATTATAAATTATATCTTAATTTATTTTAACGTTCAACAAGTTCTTGAGTTTGACCTGATAATGATAATGATGGGAGAGTAAAAAAAAAACAAACAGTAAAAGAGGCGACAGGCATTGATTTTTCCTACTAACCGCAGGATTGTAGTAGCATTTTAATTTGTTTTCCACTGACGAATCGCTTCCTTATAACAAGAAAACTATTGTTTAACACGCAAACATTTCAGCTCACAACCCAAAAAACATGATTTAGATGTTTTGGAGAGACATAAAAAAAAACTCTCATTATTTTCCAGATTACAAACTCAAATCTAAAAAAAAACAACAACTGGAACACTGTTGTTTTTTAATAATTGTCGTCCACGCCCTTTTTTACGATTACATGTCAAACTGACTGATTAAAAAATGGTAAAAGTCAACATCTAAATCGATTCTCTTGTAGTTCTATATAGGAAATGAATGAACAGTTACGTATAGTTTATTGAATCTCGTTCAGCTGTTATTTGGGTACCGGAAAAGAAGATTTATAAATTTAAGGTGGTTGTTTTTTTGGAGATATGGACGTGTTTTTTATTATTATTGAAATCTTTCTAGATAAAAAAAAAAAAAAACTTAGTACAGACTCCATTTATAAAGCAATATGAAAATAAATGCATGCTGTAGATGGAGAGATTGCATCTCGATCAAGATGCATTTAATGAAAAATTGCAGTTTCGCACATAGTTGACAGGCATATCCATATATATATATATTGCTTTATTGTGAAATTTACGAAAATTTATCGAAGACCATTTTCTTCAATAAATAAACAAATTTATCATATGTTGTTCGAAATATTATATATCCGGAGATGGAACGGATATATTTTATTTTAGAACAAATAGTAACATTTATGATTTACGATTGTGGAAAATAAACCGATTAGAGTTTGCAATTGTGATTTTAATCTCATTGAACATCAAAATAATTCGAACACACACACACAAAAACTGTTTATATTCATTTTTTAATATGTAAAATAAACAAGTGGGAAAAAAAAAATCCCCCGGTAATTTATGTTTTATAACGTTTTGCATTTTTAAAAGATGAACACGCTAGGGTAAAAACTTTACAAATTATCGTAGTTGCAACATTAACCTTTATTTCATTCTTTTTGGTTTTTAACTAGAATTATATTTCCACTGAATTATTAAAACGTTTTAAAATTATATGCGGATGTTCATTATTTTCCTCGATTCTTTTTTTTTTTGTTTTTCAATAGTTTAGAATTTAGAAGAATAAAAAAAATTGACTATATTTAATTTTCCACGTTCATTTTAGTCGATTCGTAAATCCCACAATTGAAACCTTTATAACTTGAAATTTTAATTGGATCCTCTTGTCGAAATTCCATTAAATTTCCATTTTCTTGTTAAATATGATCATTGCTATCGACACCTATACACGTTCTTTATTTCAACCATTTCTAATAAAATTCCACAATTTTTTTTTTTTTTTTGGATTCGATGAGACGAGAATTCATATTTGTTGAATTATGCATACCATATGATTAATCGTTTATTTGTATTTAGAGAAAATTTAGGTCAGTTAAGGGTTAATAATACCTATGGACGGATAGAAATCTAAATTGCGATAGATTCAAGTGTTGGGAGTTATTTGTTATTCAATGCAAGTTCAACTTATAGACTGCCTCAAAAGACGCTTATCATTTGTATCTTAGTAACAATTTTAATACAAATTAATGATGAAAATCTTTGTTTTCATTTGTTGTTTTTTATTTGTGTGAACTTTATTCAATAAGAACAACAATAAAAATAAAAACAATAGGATTTATATTTTGTGAAATTATACGGGAAACAATAAAATATGGTTAATATACAGTGTATAGTCATTCTATTTGGTAGGTGAAATACCACAGTGTTTATTTCCAGGATGTGTCCTGTAATAAAATAGCCAATGTGAGAGAGAGAGAGAGAATTTCAACACCAACAGTTGTAGTAATAGCAGCAGCAACAATAACAACAACAACAACAGAAACTGGTAAATATACGCAAAATGACCGCAATAATAAATCTTCACAAAATACATATAATAAAAGTCGATATTTGCACAGACACTGATTGCATGTGAAACATTATCAAGTTTCCTCAGCACTTGTGCCACCAATATCATAAAACGACATTACAAATAATAATACAAAATAAATAGATAGTAACAAATTCCAGATTATTCATGGTAGGTATCTATTAAATTATTTCATATTATTGAAAAAAAAAAAATAGCTATAATTCCTCTAACTACCTTCTAGTGAAATAATTCCGTAGGAAATTGCACGATTTTTCAACTAATAAAAAAAAAAGAGTACATAAATATTTTAAAATAATACCCGGCGCATCCACCATTTATACGCCAAACTAGAAACTCTATATTATTACTTTATTACAATGGAAATTGTGCAATTTTTCACAAAAACAAAACATAGTTCTATTATTTTCCATTATAATTGCTATCGATAAATTGCAACGAACAAATCTTTTTGAACAATGATTAATATGGTTCCCAAGATAGCAATGATCTTTAGCGATTATCAGCCAACTCTATATATACACAATGGAGCCCGATATGTGGTTATTACAACGAAATTACCGCAGAACTTTGATGTCGATAAAAGCTTTGGATTAATATTTATAGCCCATAAGACCGTAATATGTATATATTTTGTTGCGATTAAATTTTTATCTAAAATTGTTTTTCATTCTAAATAAATTGCCTTAAAATATTTTCATTGTATCCATTATAGAGCTAATGAAGTAGAAGTGGCGTGAATAATGAACAACAATCGAGATTCAAGTTAAATTCGATTGAAACAACAAGCAAGATTGACGTTTTAATTGGATTTAATTAAGATTTTCTCTTATTCCTTTTTTTTGTTTTGTGTTGTGTTGTACATTGGGCGGAATTCTTTATTTTTACTCACAGTTTCTCTGGTATTTTTCATTTGAACACTGCCTTTCCACCATGTTATAGTTGGTTCTGGTCTGGAGCCCACAACTTCGCAACTAAGTTCGTAAGTGTTATCAGCTGACAATGGTTTATTTTCACCAAGTAGTTTAACTCGCAACGGTCGGACTGTAATAAGAAAATTGATATTAAAATTTCAATGAACATCAGATCCAATTAAAAACAATTTCCATTTAATATGGATTATTAAATTCTTTTGTACATCACCTTTGTTAATATCATTATTATTTAATGGAATTGAATAATTAACATTCTATGATAATTCCAACAGATTCTCTTTATTTAATATTATTAGAAATTTCCTTTATGGTATGTTCTTGTTGAGTTCATTAACATGCAGTTTTGTGTACTCACATTTAACTAGATTTCACCCTTGTCGAGTTGTCAGAAAACCTAGCGGCAGTATTGCAGTTTTATTTGTACGATTTATTTAAACTATTACAGCGAATTAAGTGATTTGCATAAAATAGAATGCCTGTACTACTATTACAAAGTCACTAATTTAATCACAGACACATATACACATATATATCTACTATATACATATAGATATATGAATATTTCTGTACAAGAATTGCAACCGTAGTTTAAATTGTCGCAAATTATTCATAAGTCTTTGATACAGAGTTTCACAAATTTTCGGGAACGTTTCCTCATGAAAATGAAAAAATAATTCCAGATAGCTAGGAAACAGAACAAAAAAAAACTGTTGCATATATAGCGGTCAAAATTCCATGGTAAGTCAATTAAAAATCGAGCTTTAATGTAAATGAAACAACCCTTTGACGTGATTATAGCGAATAAAAATTATTCATCTGTATAAAAACAGCCACTCGAATAATCTGTTTTAGTAAAAAAATTCGTAAACATTTCGACGGGGAAAAAAAAAACGGAATAATTTAATAAAAGTTTTACAGTAAAAAAAAAAAATCAGTTAACTATGTGTCCGGTCGATGTTCTATTTTCAGCTACACAAATCATACATATATAGTTAATATTTTATTTTATTTTATCGTTATAAGTGTATATATAGACTTATATATAAAAAGTTTTCTGAAGAGTTGGACGCCTATTATATCATAAAACACACCCCAGAGCTTTCTCACGAGCTTTTGCTACTTTCATCCAACTGACCCCTGTTTTGAAACAATCCATCCAAGTCGGTAGAATTTTTCGGCCAGTTGCAATATTTTATATTATGTTTAAAAGATACTTGAAAAGGACATATCTTGTAGAATTGGAGTGGATTTAGAAGAGGGACAGTATAGTAATTTGTTCTGTTTCCAATTTTTTTCTTTCTTGTTCATTCTACTTTTATTTACTGCATGACGTATTTACTTTAGATTTTTTTTTTTGTATTCAAATAGAAAACTTTTGAATGGATCTAAATATATTTTGGAAGCTTTCTCTTATCAAAATCCATCTTATCTTGAAATTTCCAAATATTTCGTTGGATTAACATCGGAAATTAATCCTCTACTCCCCCATGTAATCTCTGTATTGTATTAAATCAATTATTAATTCAAATTTCAAGTAGCTCATTATTGTAAATATATATATATACAGATGGTAATTCTAATGGATAATTTTATTGATTGTTTCATACAATAGAAAAGCTCCCCCATCCATTTATCCATTGATATAATATGAGCATAGATTCTCGTTTTAGCAATTGCTAATTGTCTAGTCAACTAGTTTTGGCGTCATAATGGCCAGCAACTCATCGCTTATCCCATTCCAAATCATTTCTCGTTCGATTTCAATACAAAAACTTGTTGCATTGTTTAATAGATACCGTATTCGATCGAATTCAGGTATATATTTCAATTGTTTTTGTTGTTGGCAGAAGTAAAACTATATGAATAATGGATGACTCTAGAAATGCAGGAGTGAGACAGCTAGTTTAATAAACGACCCGGTGTACGCTGTAATTATATTAAATTATTTACTAGCAACTTTTTGCCAATGTAATTTAAAATAGCGTTGTAATGATGCTGGAACAAAAACACGATCCCACCATTAGTAATTTTGTTTTTACGAAAAAAACAACACTACAACAACCTCGAAAAAAAAGAGATAGATATATATATATATATACATAAACTATATATATATGGAATTAGTAGTGGTTAGCGTTACGATATACGGGCCTCACAAGCTCATCGTTGATTGTGATTAATTTAAATGTTGTTGTTTTTTCTTTTGTTTGTACATAGTGTGAATAATTAATTGGTATAAGTGACGTGCAAAAATTGCACCAACTAGTTTATGTTATTATAGTGTTGTTGTTTTTTTTTTTTCTTTCTAAAGCTACCATAAATAGGACTGCTGCATAATGTTGTGCAGTAAAACAATATGGTAGAGATTTATAATGTTGATATTCTTAATAAAATTACTACATAGGATAATCTGTTAGAGAGATATCGTTATATTTAATCTTTATAAATAAGCGTTCATTGTAAGTGTGTTAGTTTTGCCCTTTTGTATATATGCGCTCTCGTATATATTCAGCCACCTTAAAACAACTCGAATTGGGCATGATATTCTTATCGGACTCACCCTCAAGGGAGAGTTTTCTATATGTAGAGAGAGAGAGAGTGAGTGTGTGTATGTATTAGTGTATTTCTTCCATTTGAGAGCCATTTCTGGTGGTTAGATAGCAAGACGACCACCTACTTACTACCGAAAGATCTTTACTTCCTTATAAAACCGCATCGTAGTGGCTTTACGCCAGTTCTTAGCCAACTCAGTTTGTTTCAACCCATCAAATTTCGAATCAGATACAGTAGTTGGTCTTTTGTAGTCGAAATTAACAACCATCTTAAATTAGATGAAATTGGTTTTCTTCGTTTGTTTCAATAAATATTAAACAATACAATTATATTAAGCTATTATTTGTTTTATAATAAAAAAATGTTTATTTTCGGAAATGTCAACGACAGATTTCGAAATACAATTCGAAATTTGACAATATCGACATTGCAGACAAATATTCCATACATTGAATTTTGTTGAGGTGGGCATATATATTCGAATATTGTGCATTCTTCCAATATTGATATAATTGCGAATATTTGTTAATGTACAAATGTGGCTGTTGAAATTAATGTAAAGAATTTATATAACAAACCCTCTTATTCACACACACAGACACACACACCTGGCTGTCGTTGGAACATTTCTAACAGACTTTACAAAATAAATATCTCACGGCAAACTGTTAAAACAGTCGGTAAAGAGTAACTAAAAGAAAAATGAACAAGCGCTTGCTATGCTTTCCACTTGTATTATTTTAGTAGCGGATTAAATTATCTTTTGAGGTTTATTAAAAAAATTTTTTACCTAAATCTAGAACTATAGGTATTCATAATGTGAATTTTTAGAATTGAATCTAAGTATCTAAAAATTTAATTTCAATGTATTTGCTACTCTCTCTCTCTATAGAGTCGATATTTTGTTGAAGTAAAATAGATACGGAAAACCATTGCGTACACTCTTGTTTCGATATATTTAGAGCTTTGAACTATGGCTAGACCGGAACTAGACAAGCGGGAGTGAACTTAAGAGGAATTATTGTGTGAGATACGGATGTGTTTTCTACAATTTAGCCGGAATTCAATGGTAGAAATAAAGTAACCGTTCAACTGTACGACAGTAGACAATGACAGTCGACTATCAAGTATTTAATCCTTCAATTAGACATCCCTAATGTTCAGGTAAATTTATAATATATTGATAATATGAATGAAGATAGTAGATGATAGAAAATGTCCTTTATTGTTAGAATGATGTAATTGAAATAGGCCGTGGTTGATAATAAATCGGATGGATCCCAAGATTTCCCAAATGATCTCCGACAACGGTGTTCTTCCTAAAACTAATTGTTAGTTTACAACTAAATCACAAACTCTACAAATATATGCAAAATACGTATTTCCATATTGTAAAATAAATAAATTCCCCCAAATATATTGTTTTGTGTAATGATAATTTGATCTTTTTACGATTTTGATAAATTCTCGTCGTTGTATTTTCTATAGTTGTTTGTTGTTGTCGTTTTATTCGATTAGAGATTCGAATTCTGACTGATCTTTCGATTTTTATTGCTTATATTCGATCGGTTATTACAAATTCCAAACCCTTCTAACAAACGGATTTATTGCAATAGTTTTGTGCACACTGTAAAGTCGCTCCGATTTTATTTCATTTTATATTTCTTCTCTGTTCTACTACCCTTTTACTTTTTTTAGAGAGAATCTTTTGATTTGTTTTATACGATGTGATGGTGAAACCTCGACGAAAATAAATAATACGATCATTCATTAGAATACAGAAATTCCCAAGTTGGAATTGTTATTGTTATTTTTATTAGTAATTTATATTATAATTTTATTTTTATATTTTTTTGAATTGGAATTTCTCCACTGCTCTTATTATAAATTTCTTCGATTTGATAGGAATTCAATATGTAATTTATTATACAATTCACATGCTAACCTAATGATTTCCATCACTACTTTGATTACATTGACGTTACACAAAAGAGAAGTACGGAGCAAATTGGATATTTTTTCTCTTCGCCATTTTCATTTATTAAAGGTCATACTCACTAGAGCTTCTAATGCACATCAAACGTAAGTGCTTTTTAGTTATAATAGTCGAGATACGCTTTATTGCCATCTTTTGTCATTTATTATAATACGAATTTAAAAAAAAAAATGAGCTTGCCATCATGTTATTGACAGAGAATAAAAACCGTTCATTATTTCTATAATTTATAAAGACCAAAGAAAAAGTGAATTATTCGAAGTTATTTAAGGGTAGTTTTAACCAACTGCCAGACGCAATTAATGAAGCTTAACGGACATCTTGACATAATGTAAGATAACCACTGATATGGCTATATACCGAAATTTATACCATGTTTTTGTTATTTAAGAGCTATAGTGTCGCTCAGTTTGAACTTACCGAAATAAAATAGAGAAACTTTCTCATAATTCTTTCACATATCTACAATTCCAATCTTGATTTTTCCGTGTAAATCCCGCATGTGTTATTTGTTAAAAATTACAACGCAACGCACCCTGACAAGCACCAAATCGACTAGAAATGATCCATTATTTCGTTATGTTGAAGCAAAAAAATAATTGGAAATTTCAACGAATTACCCAAAACTTTCCATTGGAAAAATTATTATTATAATCTTGTCGAATAAAAAATTGTTATCATTGTCGAAATAAAATTGTAGAAAATTTTTTCTGACCAAATAGGATCCTGATGCTATTTATCAGTTCTTTGAAGTCGGAAATGGAACAATATAGATTGGGAAGAAGTAATAATTGCAGATCGATTACAATATATTGTAATATTTAATCAAAACATTAATCGATATCCTATTGAGAGTTGTAGATAAAAATTCTTTTGTTATACGAAAAGGAGACAAAAAGACGGTAATCAATAGATTGGGTCCGTTTCCAAACCATTTTATTGTTTTAAATGTTCTGTTGCCACTAGTTAGGGAATGGGCAACAAAAACAATCCGCCAAATTAAAACCAAACCCATATATATATATACTATATTGCGAAAGTGGCAAAAACCAGGATAATTTAAGTCAGTAAAGTCATTAGATGGTAAATGTCCTGGGCAGGCCTCTCGTTATCGGTTAAGTGAGAGAAAGGGAGAATTATTAGCTTCAACGTTTTCAATATCACTCGGCTATATAGTAGGTGTATTGATATAATTTTTTTTTTTGACCAAGTGATTAACTGGCTTTTTTCCCCCCTGCTTCATTCCTAGTAGATTTGTGAAAGTATCGATTATATGGAATAGAGAAAACTTCGATATAATATATTATTGTAGTTGGTGGAAATTTCAATAAGAGTGGAAATCAGGCAATTGACAGTCCTCACACCCCATGATTGAAAAAGATTTGGTACAATTTTTCTTAATATCGATTTTGCCCAGACTATACACCATATAGTGAAGAGCGATTATACAGTTCTATTTTTTAGTGATATATATTTTCTTCGTATAGTAATATCCACCGAGAAAAAATATATACGACAAATAGAGGGAGTTGATGTGATTTTAGGAGTGTAAAATCCATGCCCTCAAGCAATAGAATGATATAAATTCAAATTTCTTGTCAACCGGAAATCTATAGAGATGTACAATTTTATGATCGCCTTCCATTATATATGTATATAGAAATGCAAAATTTCTATTGACAATAGAAAAAAATGAATACAGAATTAGTTAAATATTTGATTAAAATATTGTGTGGGTGTAAGTTTAATACTGATAAGTACCAAACTGAATATGAAAAAAATAAAAAAACATTTGAATTAAAAGAAAGAAATCCGAAAAGTTTTATACAAACTCCATGATGGTTTTAATTACATTTATTTCCATTTAATATAGAATAAAATTAAAACTGAGTACTAAATCGTGTTCGTCCCATTCTTTTCGTTCAACATTAATGTAAGCTGTGGATAAGTCGTAAAGGCGTCCATGATTATTACCGATAGAGACCAAAAAAAAAATAAAACAATAATAATTCTGTGTGATAAGAAGATTTATTTTTTTTCTGTAAACGAAATCGTCGCTGCTATTTAACGTCCCACTCCAAGGCAACAAAAAAACAAAGTCCCATTAGAAAAATGAGAAAATGGATTGAATGAAAACAATCGAAAAAATTATTATTGCACAATATTTTCATTTCAGAATTTTTTAGCACAATTATAAAAAAAAAAAATAAACAAACGAAAGATTTTTGGGAAGGTAATCTTTAGTTGTGCGTATGTTCGACAAAAAAATTGACTTTAGAACAGCAAAAGATCATCGTGAATTTCGCAAGAACAAAAAATCGTAACTTTCAGATACTCCTGAAAGTAGATCAGTGTGGAAAGAGGGTGGTTACCGAATAATTTCTAAAAATCTTGACTGATAGTGAAATATATTCCATTTTACGATGTATATACATGTCAAGAAAGTAGAGTATGGGTGTTTGGAGAGGACCCAACTCTAACAATTGTAAAAAGGCAACGTACTAGATGGAAAGCGATTAATTTGGAGGGGCTATATAAGGACTGTTACCGTTGCTACAGTATACACAGCTTTGCCTACCTACTGTCCTTCAAAATCTTAACATTAGAGGCTTAATGTTTTCTCATGGTAACTTTGAGCTTTTCAAGTCAAAAAAAAAGGTTACAGTTGTTGAACATCCGCCTTATCCATCGGAATTAGTACTATGCGATTTCTAGTTATTCTTAAACCGAAAACAGAACCTACATGGTCGTTGTTTCTATTCAAAAGAAGGAATCGAGTATTTTGATTTAGGTTTTTCACTTGTGGGAAGTTCGCTTCCAAATATGCATAGATATGCATATTTGGCTCTCTTGTATTTGTTGAGAGATAAAAATATCAATATTTCGATAATATTTTATTTATTTATCTATATAGAATTTGTATTTTTACTAAAAATAAGTTTATATTGTCGTGCTTTCAAATATTCTCCAATATTGATGTTTTTCTCGAATCAAAGAAAATAAATCAGAATGAACTTCAATATTGTACATTCTCCGATGCTAAGTAATTTACCTGTAAAGTTCTTTATATAGATTTTGTTAACAAACAACAAAAATCTATAACTTTCTTTTTTAGCGATCCATTGTACAAAAATTGACACGTGTCTGTATATAAATTTTTTCTTAATGACGACAATAATAAAAATAATAATAATATTGGAGAAATTTCTACATAAAAAAAAATTAATAACGCTCAAGGCTCAATAAAGATAGAATCAATCGATAATTCGCTGTTGCCCATCAATACGTTATAAAATGGAAAATAAAATTCCAATATGTACCCGACTTTTACAATCCCAGACCGTAAATAACACTCATCAAAAAAATAGCAGTGTTTTATGTCATTTGAAATGCTCTGGGTAACTGTCGTTCGCGACTGTTTTTGAAATTTTTCAACCACCAGTATGTAATTATCTGCCAGACATTCTAACACAAAAAAATAGAAGAGTAAAACTATCATATTTATAGTAATAGTTTTTTTCTTGTTGTTGTCTATAGTACACCAAAGCTCGGCTGTACGAGACTTGAGCTTCTTTCTCTAGTCTTAAATCCAATCTTGGCTTTTATCAAAGTTTTTGAATATTCATAACATAACATAATAAGTATAATCCTTGTGTTGAAAGTTTATATTACGTAAAAACGTGACACTATTCCCAAATATTACTATCTATTCTAAACAATACAGAAAAGCACACATCTGCTTTGTAGCCTGATGTTAGTGCTGTTTATGTCAGAAATAGTAATTGGAGACAATCCAATAAAAAATAATATCCTCCACCAACCGCTAGTAAAACAGATAATATACAGATATATACAAGCTTGTTATATCTATAGTAATATCCATTGCCCATAATATGGATGAAATTCAATAAACATTCTATATAACTATGGCACCTGTAACCGTAACATTAAATTCTAGACTCATGTGTGCAATTTTACGTGTAATAAGTACACTTTTGTCGTTCTATTTAATAGTGTTTATAAGAAAATCATGGAAAGGTTTGTTAACAGAAAAATAAATGAATTAAATTTGCGAGAGAGAGAGAGAGAGAGAGAGAGAACAAGAAATTGTATTTGGTCGTCATAAAAGTTATAGGGAGATAAGACAGAAGCCACCTGTTGTAAGGCCTATATTCGTAAAGTGTCTACTTTTTAGTAAAGCTCCAACGACTATTATTCATTTACAGTTGACTTGAAAATATTTTATCAAACTATTTCTCTTGAACATTTTCCACGACAATAACAAAATATTATTTCCATTATTATCATCATCTATTATTATTATTATTATTATTATTATTTCCT
>JAZBGX010002149.1:0-14280 GCA_037414775.1 Zonitis immaculata | reverse complement strand
TCTTTAGATTTTTTTTGAATATTTTAAAACGGTTTTCTTCCTCAGTAATAGTTTTATATTTCTTAGCATAAGTTTTTTTAAATTTCATCCATTCTTCTTCTTCATGTGATAGGGCTGCAATAGCAACAACGCAAACACATACCATAACAATTAGTACCTTCATCTTGTTGGTATCCAGATAAATTTTTCAAACGTTTCGTTTTAATTAGAAATTGTTCGTGAACAATTCCGTTGTAGCGATATTTAGAATAATTCTAAAATGAAATATTCATAAAATCAAATCGACTCTTATACTTATTGAGAACCATCTAATCGTTATGACACAATTATCGATAGATTTCACAACAATTCCATTAGCACATTAGTAATATAAATTTAATTATTACGGTTGGGAAAATAATATCCGAAATAAAAAGTAAAATCGTATATTTTCTACAATTAAACTTTTAAGTGCTAATTTGAAAAATTCATTAAATAGTTCTAATGATAATTTATCCGCAAAATAATGGAGATGCTATGCCAGGAAAAGAGTGGATAGGGAATGAAATTATTTGACGTAAAGTCGAATTTTGATTGAGTAAAGTTACCAATCAGAAACATGCTTTGAGGTCCACGTCTCCATCCTCATCCTGACTAGAAGCCCTGCTATCTGTTGCAGAAATCAAAAAGCGGCCAAGGACTTTTCGTCGTTTGATTACGTCCCGTATATCCACCTCATATATACAGTCTGCTCCAGTAGTCATAATCATGTAAACAATATTTTGATGTTGGAACCGTTTTTGTTGTCATTATAAAAATATGACAAAATTAACACTGTAACAGTTATGTAGCTTGTTGGATTGTTCGTTCGAATCATAACCGATATACTGAAGATCTAACTGTTCGAAAGCATATCTTATCCTTCGTCCCATCTCTCCCCGACTATCAATTGGAGGGTCATCATTATTAACAAAATCGTTCGTAGCTCGTTAGACCCATGTGGTTTGCGTCTTTTGTTTTGTATACCATATGTATCTCCATTATTTTGACGGTAAATATTAATTGGAATCACTAAAACTATTTAATGAATTTTTTTAGATTAGCACTTAAAAATTCAATTGGAAAAATTAAACGTTTCTATTTATTTATTTCCACAACATATTTTAATCGAAATTATATTACTAAGGTGTTAATAGAATTGTTGAGAAATCTATCGATTACGATTAGATGGTTCTCAATAAGTATAAGAGTCGCTTTGATTCTATAAATATTTCATTTCAGAATCATTCTAAATATCGCCTTAGCGAAATTGTTAACGAACAGAACGTTTGAAAAATATATAAATCGAGACCAACAAGATGAAGGTACTGATTGTTATGGTATGTGTTTTCATTGTTGCTATTGCAGCCCTCTCGCATGAAGAAGATGAATGGCTGAAATTCACAAGAACTTATTATAAATCATATAAAACTCTTGTTGAGGAGCGACAACGTTTCAAAATATTCCAAAGAAATTTGAAGAGGATTGATGCAATAAATAAATTACATAAACAAGGTAAAAGCATTTATAAAGCGGAAGTTAATCGATTCAGTGATCTGGCCCCTGAAGATCTTGGTCTTATATTGGGTACTTTTGTTCTTAAACATCGGTATTAAGAATACGAAATAAATTTGGTTTTCAATACTTCATTGTATAAGTGGAAACTTTAAATAAAAATGATATAATCTGATATAATGTGAATATTATTCATTCGATTTAGCCTATTATCATCTAATGACATCTTCCTATTCCAATTGCTCATACATCGAGTGCGTAATTAGCGGCTTTTGACACCAATAGAAGCTGTTGAAGCCGTCAAAAAGCATTTATTTCTAAGATAGTCACTTCAGATTGGAATAAATATTCCGACAACTTGTTTTTGCAATTACAAAATCAACTGACACGCAATGGTAGATATTTTGAAAAGCAATAAGGTGTTTGTTTTTTTTCTAAGAGGATATCAAAAATTAACACTACAGTAGGCACATGTCGTAACTTGATACTACCAAAGACGATCTATAAGCAAAGATCCATTGATCGAACTTTATGTATTTGTCGACTACCAGTATGACCAATTTGATTAGGGTTAACATTTAACCCAAAAACCATCTCTGTTTTGAGCATTTTTGTACTGACTATGATTATTGCAATTCATATGTACCGTGAAACAAAATACATGTATTTTTATGTTCACTCTCTATTACACAAGCTACTTTATTTCTTTTTTCTAGAATACTCTATCCATGGAGTGTAGAAGGAAGGAGCAACATCTCTTGTAAGACTAAATTGAGAAAACGATTTCCGAAAAGGGGTGTTTAGAGGTCGCTAGTGTCGATTTCTGGGTGACTTGTCGATTCACATGAAGCTAGCGCTTTATGGAGCTTGTGAATAAAGTGAAGTTAGCACTAGATCTGATTAATTGTTTATATATATATTTTTTTATTATTAATATTTCAATATTTTTGTATTTTTATTCTCTAATTTATTCTGCTAACATTTTGAAAACTTGTGTTATAGAAATGTATCCGATTGTTTCGTTTTTTATTTTAATATTTTTATTATATTTACCTTAGTAGGCCATTCTCATTGTTTTTTTGTTTAACTCTGTCTCATTCTAATCACGGTCATCACTTTCTACCAAACTGTCCCAGAAATCTATTGTGGCGCCCCCTAAACACCCCATTTGTGGGCCAAACTTTTTAACATAGAGAAGTTCCTTCTTCCTTCTATACTCCATAACTTTATCATTGAAATCAACATTTTGGCTATATTTTAGCGTCTAGTTACGGGAATACTGCTGATAATGCTTCTTGTGCATTATCACATTTAGTGTATGCCAACCCCTAAAAACAGGGATGAATAAAAAAAAAACAAAAACAGGCAACTTTACTTTTTCAATGAAGTTTATGAATAAAAAAGAACCAACTTGAATTGACAAGAAATATTACCAGGGGTAGAGGGAAAGAAAGTACTAACTTCAACATGTTTTTCAACCCCCCTCCCGCACAATCAAAGGGTGTTGTGGTATTATAGTACTAACCATGCGGAATATTTTGGTGTTCGAGTCAGTTCGATATCTTGTCTGATTCTCGAGATATAGCGAAAATATGTTTTTGGGGGGGTAACTTCAAGAGGCAATTTCTAATGTAAATATGGGCAGCTAAAAAAATTTATTCTCTATTTTTCGGTGGTCTACCTGTATGCCAAATTTAATCAAAATCGGAGAGGGCCACTTGTGTTCTTTTCCTTGTCAGTAAATATAATACACTTACAACTAAACGTACTGATAATGGTCGTTATCGGCCCAAAAGGTTTGTGCCCTCTATGGTTTATTAGAACTATCTCGATTAATCTAATGATAAATTTTAATCGAAATCTATAAAGAATTTTGATGAATTTTTCAAATTAGCATTTAAAAAAGTTGTTAAAAAAAATATGTACGATTTTATTTTTTATTACGTATATTATTTTCTCGAAATATTTCAATTAGAAATTATATTACTTATGTGTTAATGGAATTGTCGAGAAATATAATCGATAATTGTGTCATTAAGATAACGCCGTTTTCAATAAGTATAAGAATCGATTTGATTTGATGGATATTTTATTCTCGATTTAGTATTGATATTAACACAACAAAGTTGCTAACGAACAATTTCTAATTAGAATAAAAAAATTGAAAAAAATTAATATATCGAGACTAAGAAGATGAAGGTACTAATTGTTATGGTATGTGTTTTCATTGTTGCTATTGCAGCCCTGACAGATGGAGACAAAGAATGGTTGAAATTCAAAAATACTTACAATAAAAAATATGATTTATCTGAGGACAAACATCGTTCTAACATATTTAAAAGCAATTTGAAGAGAATTGAACAGTACCGTAAATTATATCCTGTAGGTAAAACCACTTGGAAAGTGGAAATTAATCGATTTAGTGATCTTAAACCCGAAGAACTTCTTCTTATGTTTACTTCTTATCTTGCTAGACTCAAGGTTTAACAATTTAGGTAAAAAAAACCATTGTAAGCGAATTATTTGAATAAAAATGATATAACCTGATAGAATGTGAATATTATTTCAATCTCATAAATTCATCGATCATCAATAATAATCAATTACAATAAAGATCATGATCGATAGTTTAAAACAGCTAGAATGGTGGAGGTGCCGGGCCGAACGACTTACAATTACTTAGCGTTACTTTCAATCAAACATCTCGCTAAGTGAATAAATAATATTCAATTGAAGTCACTTCTTCCACAGCTACTATCGAAACAATTCTTTAAATTTCTGTACCTAATTATTAAGAAATATTTCTAATTGGACAAAGAAAAAAAAAATGTTAAAACGCCATTGTAAGCTCAAGACTTTAATTGGAATGATATACCAATCTGATAGGTGAGGAGCTTAACCCGGCTTCATATATCATTGAAATTGTTCTAATTAATAAAAATTATTGTCTATTACAGTAATTAGTGAAACTAATTCATTGTAAAAATGGTGGAGGCGCCGGGCTATTTTCCATCATTTATATCATAGACTTTATATATACAGGATGATTCCCGTAGACCGTTAGTTAGAAGTTTTTGAATTTCCAGTTGGCATTTTCTCTTGAAAATTTCATCATATCCTTATGTGCTAATGCTCTATTCAATTAATATATAAGCGAGCTTGTAGCATTTTCGGTTATACTGGAAGTTGCCACCAACTTCTATATTTTATATATAATGGGATATTTTTTTTCGCATTTTTGGATTTTACTCGTATTTTAGGACAACTTTGATACCACTTTTTCATTCCTACACCCAGCTACTTTCCAGATAATTGAACTTTTTTTGATAAACTTCTGTCATGCAAGGTATACTTCAAGCTCGCACCGTATAATACATTTACAATATAAGTACTGATAACGGTCGTTATAGGCACAAAAGGTTTGTACTCTTGATTGGTTATTAGAAGTACTCCATTATTCTAATGACAAATTTTAATGGAAATCCATAAAAAAAACTGCTGAGTTTTTCGAATTAGCATTGAAAAAGTTGTTTAAAGAAAATTTTATTACGTATATTATTTTCTCGAAACATTTCGATTAGAAATTTTATTACTTGTGTGTTAATGGATTTGTCGAGAAATATGACCGATAATTGCGTCATTAAGATAACGCCGTTTTCAATAAGTATAAGAGTCGATTTGATTTGATGGAAATTTTAGAATTATTCGTAGTAGCGACACAACGAAATTCACTCACGAACAATTTCTAATTAGAGCAAAAAAATATATCCAAAAGACTAGAAAGATGAGGGTCCTACTAATTGTTATGGTATGTGTTTTTGTTGTTTCTATTGAAGCCCTCACACCTGAAGAGAAACTATGGTTGAAGTTTAAAAAAGATTTCGGTAAAACGTATAAAACTCCTGAAGAGGAAAAACGGCACTTTATGGAATATAGAAAAAATTTGAAGAGAATTGAGCAGTTTGGTAAATTATATACGGGAGTAAGACAGCCGTGGAGAGTGGAAATTAATCGATTCAGTGATTTTCAACCCGAAGAACTTCTTCTTATGTTAAGTTCTTTTCTTGCTAAACTCAAGGTTTGATAATTTAGGTATTAAAAAACAATTGTAAGCGAATTATTTGAATAAAAAAAAATTCATCTATCAACAATAATAATCAATTACAATAAAAAAATTCATGATCGATAGTTTAAACAGTTAGAATGGTGGAGGTGCCGGGCCGAATGACTCACAACTCGACTGTAAAGGGGCAGGTCCGGCTCGGGTGGATTGGCACAATCGAATGGGTCTGGCAAAGCCAGGCACGTTCCAATACGGCCGGTCTTTCGAATTCTTTCATGTTAATCATAAGCTACATTGCTTTAACATTTTTTTGGCACCATACGATTTAACGCAGCCAGGCGTGTGCAAGTGCGGCCCGTACTGGACCGCATTGCAACGTCCGGATTAACGCTCATGCGGCCTATACGGGCCGCATGGAAACGTCCGGCATTGTCCGGCTTGACGGCAACTCGCTCCGGTACGGTACGGACCATTTACGAATTCCTTCATGTCATTTATGAGCTACTTTTTTGAAAAAGATTTTTGGCCAGGGCCCCGGAAAGAACCTGACCAAAATCGCGCGCGCGATTCAATTCACAGTTGACTGTGTCACTGTGTCCCCTTCGAGTGCATTGTTGATATTTGTACTTGTATGTTTAATACTGGAACCACGTTAAATATTACAGATCGAATAGAGTGTTACTTATGAATCAACTAACACAAACGCGTCCTAGCCGCCTTTTAAACATTCATAGTAATAGAGTTTCTGGACTATTCCACACTCATTTTGAAATAGAACTTTCTAGCCCTTTTCGATGGGATGTGTTTTTTTCGAGTTTTCTCAACTCAACAATACTTTATTAATTCAGTAATTATTAAAAGTTTTGTTAATTTTTTATTCATTTTTATACTGTAATTCCCCGATCTATAAAAGAGAATATAATTCAATCGGAATATTTATGTATTCTTTTTGTAGAGTTAATCTATCTATTATTATATGGTTTGGAATTTGGAAATATTCTGGAATTAATAATTCATTGCAGTTATTCTGTTCGATACCGTTCACGCTCAAACATAAACTCAAGATCAGATCAATACTGCACAGTTGAATTTAATTACACTTTTTTAAATAATCGAAAAAAAATCCCCTGGCGCATCCACCACGATTTCACCCATAATTTTGTAAATACATTTAATTGAATTATTAAAGAGTTCTTGTCGATTGAAAGAGAATTGAATGAATGATTCGTAAATTTAATAAGCTGCCGGCAACATGTCAAATAATTTTCTCTAAATATGTCGCCTTTAAAACTAATCGCCTGTTCAATGCGTTGCTTGAGAGCTGACTTATTCGTGATAAAGGATTTTAGTACAGACTTCAGGCAACCAAATCATCAAAGTTAAATTTCTTTTGATTCTTCAGCTTCAAAAAAAAAAATTCATCTTAATTCACACAAACTACTTATACAGTGGCTATCAACTCGTAATTTTCTACAAATTTCTTCTTTATTTTGAGCTGTTTCTTGAGCCTGGGAAAGAAATAAAAACCACTGGGAGCTAGATCTCAAGAATAGTATGACACGATTGTTCTTCGTCATATCCGTTTTCTGTAGATACTCTGCTCAGATTTAACTCCTCGCGTTAGCGTGCAATTACCCGTAACTAGTAAGAGCTCAAAACTTTTGAGATCATTGAGAATGGCAATGGATGAAATCAGTCTAGCTTAGTTTGCACATGATTAAGTTTTTATTTACTAATATCACTACATCAATGTGAATTCTACAATAACAATTTCTATTCTACTTCAATTTAAATTTCTTTCTATAACATCAATGTAGATTGAAAATAATTTCCATTGCATTTCCTTGGAAAAAAACAACAGAAGAATGGAGCATCCGATTATGCTCACTGCTAATTCAATTTCTGGTCCATAGCATTTAGAGCTGAAAAATACGACAAGGTTGTTTTGAATACCTGAAAATTCAAATCGAATTTTGAAACAATTATAATAAACTGATATTAATTCTATTAACTCGAGTCGCTAAGGTGAAATCAACCATAAATAATTGACCGAAAGTAACACCAGTGAGACTTTGTGATCGCATCATTATTATAATTAGACTCGATTTAATTGATTTCGATGATAAATTATACCATGCCGTTTCATATAAATGGAATGATGTTTTTGAAGCTTCTTCGGTTAGACGTGCCGATGGCCAACAATACAACAAAAATTGCTGAAAGATCACATAAATGTATGTTGACGATTGTATCAAGAGATAAGTTTCATCACTGGAATTGAGAAAACATATTAGATAGTGAGAGAGATTGCCGAATTTTTTTCGAAACCTTTTTTTTACGATATACAATTCAAAACATATTGTAATGATAAAAATCATACAATAGAATAGAATTGCCCAACCAACGAAGGAATTCAATAATTGAAGATGCCTATAGAAAAGAAAGATTTGGATATACTTATATAGTTTTTTTTTATCGTATTCCTATGATTTACTTATAAAGAAAATTATGGTTTTCAATCCATTGGTTCATTTTTCGTTTGACTTCACCATCAGTATTTGTACCGATTCCCCATGAACTTATCTGTTTATTCAAAATTCTAAATCGTAATTTTAGTAATGCAATCAATGAATATAAAGTTAGGTCCCAGTAAAGATCAATGATTCCAAGAAAACCCAGTGTTATGGAGCAAGTCGCTGCTAATATTGTGAATGGAATAAATTCTGGTACGTAAAAATCAATCGGTAGTTGTTTGAGAAGAATTGGCTTGATAATAAAAGTGAGTATTAGAAATCCACATACAATAGTATATGATTTGTTGACGAAAATAATTGAATCAATTTCGTTTTGATACAATTTCCTGAATTCATCGTCATCGATGGTTAGAAATTTCTTCGAATTTTCCAATAATACATAGATTTTATTTCGATTTAACATCAGAATTATCAACTTTATTATACACTGAAATTGTAACAGGAACTATTTTAGTTATAATTGTCAATTTGTTAGAATTTTCGCTCAAACTTACATGCAGAATGGTTATTATTGCTTCAACTACGTTAGCTAAACTTTTAAATGTAGCTTGTTCAATATAGAATTTGTACAATGATAAAAATGCCAATATAAACGATGAAAGAATCGTTGTTAATGTTTTGAATAGATTCAAACGTGTATTTGGATTTATACCAATAATATTTAAATATGTTGTTAACAATTTGATAACGGATTGATGTCCATCCATCTCGAATGACGGCTATTCAATGAATCAAACTGTCCAGAGATTATTATTATAAATATAGAGAAGTGATTTTACCAATTGTACAACATGTAATTAATGACTCTTTTGATTTATTTGTCTTTGATATAAAATAGAATTATTAATAATGTAATTATTTAAAGTATATAGGTAGCGGTCTATTTTTAATATTTTCATTCCTATTTGCCTGTTTCTTTAAGACGAAACAAATAATAGGAATTAATAATTACAATTGTTGGGAAATAATTGGAGGAATATTGACCTGATATTCAAAGTAATAATGGAAATCCATAAAAAAAAACTGCTGAATTTTTCAAGTTAGCATTTAAAAAGTTGTTTAAAAAATTTTTTTTTATTACGTATATTATTTTCTCGAAATATTTTAATTAGAAATTTTATTACTTATGTGTTAATGGTTTTATCGAGAAATATAATCGATAATTGTGTCATTAAGATAACGCCGTTTCCAAATAAGTATAAGAGTCGATTTGATTTGATGGATATTTCAGAATTATCCGTAGTAAGTAGCGACACAACGAAATTCACTCACGAACAATTTCTAATAAGAACAAAAAAATATATCTAAGAGACTAAAAAGATGAGGGTCGTACTAATTGTTATGGTATGTGTTTTTGTTGTTTCTATTGAAGCCCTCACACCTGAAGACATTCTATGGTTGAAATTTAAAAAAGATTTCGGTAAAACTTATAAAACTCCTGAAGAGGACAAACGGCACTTTATGGAATATAGAAAAAATTTGAAGAGAATTGAGCAGTTTGGTAAATTATATACTGGAGTAAAACAGCCGTGGAGAGTGGAAATTAATCGATTCAGTGATTTTCAACCCGAAGAACTTCTTCTTATGTTAAGTTCATTTCTTGCTAAACTCAAGGTTTGAGAATTTGGGTATTAAAATTCATTGTAAGTGAATTATTTGAATAAAAATGATATCACCTGATAGAATTTCAATATTATTCCAATCGCATAGATTCATCTATCATTAATAAAATAATTCGTAATCGATAGATTAAACAGTTAGAATGGTGGAGGTGCCGGGCTAATAAACGACTTACAATTACTTAGCGATAGTTTCAAACAACTCGTTGAGGGAATAAATAAAATTCAATTGGAGTAATTTCTTCTGGAGCTACTTTATCAGAGCTGAGCGTAGGTCTGCAGCTCGTTACAAGTGTAACAAGTGTCAAATTTGATTACGTATGAACCAAGCTATGGTCCTACGTTCTCCAATACATGACTAACTTCGAGAAGAATCACCGTGATACATTCGTTATATGTATCACCAAAATTATTCTAGTTGAGTAAAATTATTGTCAATTGCAAAAATGGTGGAGGCGCCGGGCAATTTTCTAGCATACGTATTTTTTTTTTTTTTAAACTAATATAACCTTATCAAATTATGAATAATATTGATTTTTAATTCTACATCAGATGCTTAAGGAGTTTGATTTTAAAAATATAAAAATTACGGTTTGTAGGCCATTTCTTTGATCAAAATGTTGTTATTACTTTGAATATCAGGTCAATATTCCTCCAATTATTCCCCAACAATTGTTATTATTAATTCCGTTTATTTGTTTTGTCTTAAAGGAACAGGCAAATAGGAATGAAAATATTAAAAATAGACCGCTACTTTGAATAATTACATTATTAATAATTCTATTTTATATCAAAGACAAATAAATCAAAAGAGTCATTAATTACATGTTGTACAATTGGTAAAATCACTTCTCTTTATTTATAATAACAATCTCTGGACAGTTTGATTCATTGAATAGCCGTTCATTCGAGATGGATGGACATCAATCCGTTATCAAATTGTTAACAACATATTTGAATATTATTGGTATAAATCCAAATACACGTTTGAGTCTATTCAAAACATTAACAACAATTCTCTTATCGTTTATATTGGCATTGTTAACATTGTACAAATTCTATATTGAACAAGCTACATTTAAAAGTTTAGCTAGCGTAGTCGAAGCAACTATAACCATTCTGCATGTAAGTTTGAGCAAAAATTCTAACAAATTGACAATTATAACTAAAATAGTTCCTGTCACAATTTCAGTGTATAATGAAGTTGATAATTCTGATGTTAAATCGAAATAAAATACATGTATTATTGGAAAATTCGAAGCAATTTCTAACCATCGATGACGATGAATTCAGGAAATTGTATCAAAACGAAATTGATTCAATTATTTTCGTCAACAAATCATATACGATTGCTTGTGGATTTCTAATACTCAGTTATATTATCAAGCCAATTCTTTTCAAATAACTACCGATTGATTTTTACGTGCCAGAATTTATTCCATTTACAATATTAGCAGCGACTAGCTCCATAACACTGGGTTTTCTTGGAATCATTGATCTTTACTGGGACCTAACTTTATATTCATTGATTGCTTTATTAAGATTACGATTTAGAATTTTGAATAAACAGATAAGTTCATGGGGAATCGGTACAAATACTGATGGTGAAGTCAAACGAAAAATGAAGCAATGGATTGAAAACCATAATTTTCTTTATAAGTAATTCATAAGAATACGATAAAAAACAACACTGTATAACTATATCCAAATCTTTCTTCTCTATAGGCATCTACAATTATTGAATTCCTTCGTTGGTTGGGCAATTCTATTCTATTGTATGATTTTTATCATTATAGGATGTTTTGAATTGTATATCGTGAAAAAAAGGTTTCGAAAAATTTTTAGCAATCTCTCTCACTATCTAATATGTTCTCTTAATTCCAGCGATGCTACTTATCTCTTGATGCAATCCTCAACATACATTTATGTAATCTTTCAGCAATTTTTGTTGTATTGTTGGCCATCGGCGCGTCTAACTGAAGAAGCTTCAAGAACATCATTCCATTTATATGAAACGGCATGGTATAATTTATCATCGAAATCAATTAAATCGAGTCTAATTATAATAATGATGCGATCACAAAGTCTCACTGGTGTTACTTTCGGTCAATTATTTATGGTTGATTTCACCTTAGCGACTCGAGTTAATAGAATTAATATCAGTTTATTGTGATTGTTTCAAAATTCGATTTGAATTTTCAGGTATTCAAAACAACTTTGTCGTATTTTTCAGCTCTAAATGCTATGGACCAGAAATTGGCTTAACAGTGTTGATTTTTTCCAAGGATATTAGTTTCAATCTACATTGATGTTATAGAGAGAAATTTGAATTGAAGTAGAATAGAAATGATATTGTAGAATTCACATTGATGTAGTGATATTAGTAAATAAAAACTTAATCATGTGCAAACTAAACTAGACCGATTTCATCCATTGCCATTCTTCATGATCCAAAAAATTTTCAGCTCTCACTAGTTACGGATGATAAAATCCTATTGATACATCGTCATATGTTTGAACTGTACTTTCATTTGAAGACAAGCAGTCAGAGATCCAATACGAAAATGGTGGGAATATTGGAGGACTGTATCCTTCAATGTTCCACAATTGCACGCTAATGCCAGGAGTTGAAGCTGAGCAGAGTATCTACAGAAAACGGACATGGCGATGGACGATTCTCCAGATCTAGCTCCCAGAAGTTTCTATCTTTTCCCAGGCTCAAGAAACAGCTCAAAAAAAAAAAATTGTAGAACTTATAGCCACTGTATAAGTAGTTTGGGCGAATTAAGATAATTTTTTTTTGAAGGACGCTTTTCAACTGAAGAATCGAAAGAAATTCAACTTTGATAATTTGGTTGCCTGAAGTCTGTACTAAAATCCTTTATCACGACTAAATCAGTTCTCAAGCAACGCATTGAACAGTCGATAAGTTTTAAAGACGACTAACATTGATTTCATGACTCATTTCAATAATTGTCACCTAATGACTTCTTTGTATCCCTTTTGGGCATAAATCGATTGCGTGATGAGTGACTGACACTCGAAAATAAATATCTTGAGTAGCCTTACGGCTTTTTTTCTAATAATTATATTTAGAGAAAATTATTTGACATGCTCGGCTGGCAGCTTATTAAATTTACGAATCATTCATTCAATTCACTTTTAATCGACAATAACTCTTAATTTACAAAATTATGGATGAAATCGTGGTGGAGGCGCCGGGGATTTTTTTTTTCGATTATTTAAAAAAGTGTAATTAAATTCAACTGTGTAGTATTGATCTGATCTTGAGTTTATGTTAGAGCGTGAACGGTATCGAACAGAATAACTACAATGAATTATTAATTCCAGAATATTTCCAAATTCCAAACCATATAATAATAGATAGATTAACTCTACAAAAAGAATACATAAATATTCCGATTGAATTATATTCTCTTTGATAGATCGGGAAATTACAGTATAAAAATGAATAAAAAATTAACAAAACTTTCCAATAATTACTGAATTAATAGAGTATTGTTGAGTTGAGAAAACTCGAACAAAACTCATCCCATCGACAAGGGCTAGAAAGTTCTATTTCAAAATAAGTGTGGAATAGTCCAGAAACTCTATTACTATGAATGTATAAAAGGCGGCTAGGACGCGTCTGTGTTAGTTGATTCATAACTAACATTCTAGTCGATCTGTAATATTCAACGCGGTTCCAGTATTAAACATACAAGTACAAATATCAACAATGCACTCGAAGGGGACTGTGAATTGATTGATGCTTGTATCGCTTTCGATCTAGCGATACAAGACTCGACGACCAAGCACGTTCAGATCGACGATACTACTATTCGCGAGTCAGTGCAGGTACTTGACTGCAAACACACAGCTGTGGAAAAGCGACTGCATACACTCGGATATCGACGAGTTTTAGTAAACTGAATACCGCACCAGTTGGGTACGGCAAATCGAGCTGTCCGAGTTTCGATTCATCCATCATTGCTCCTCCAGCCCAAATGCAAAAAGTTTTCAAGTAATTTGTTATAATTGATTATAAAATACTCTCTGAGGGACAAATAGTTACCGTCAATCTCTAAGTCGAACAGCTTCGCAAGTAAGCGTCTATTGTGGAGAAGAAAAAAGCGAAGAAAAGTCAACATCCACTCACTTTATGATAATGCGTGATCCAACGTTGCTTCCGCCACACGTCAGCAGTTGGACCACAACTCCACATCCACCGTATTCTCCAGACTTAGTCTACTCAAATTATCATCTGCTTCGCTCTTTTGAAAATGATCTGCGTAGAGAGTACTTTAATGATTCCACCGAGCTAGAAAATGCATTTGAACATTTTTTTTTTAATCAGCAGCCCGCTGATTTCTGATTCTGATTTTTGAGAGAGCATGGGCGGATGTAAATGTTTGAGGCCTCCATGTCGAGGTAATCATTTAATTGTAAGTTGGCTACAGCGGTGTGTGGTCCGTTTCAAGGAGGGCTCGGTGAGCTAATGCATTGCCTCACTTTATAGAGTAAGTGACGC
>JAZBGX010002147.1:809-14291 GCA_037414775.1 Zonitis immaculata | reverse complement strand
TTTTATTTTATGATCACTTTTTCAGTTCAAAAGAATATATGTGAATATTATTTATTGTCGAAAAAAAATATGATAAATGTATAGTCGTACCGTAACGACTTTGCCACGTCAACAACATTCAAGGCTAAATTTAAGAATGTTGATGAATAATTTTTAGCATAGAGTCTTCTATACAGAAATTGGTTAATATATGGCATGATTCATTCGAAAAAAGGTGTCCTCTATTCTTGCTTTTGAAAATCAAATTACATCACAAAATTGTGGAAAACTGTAATGAAATTTTATGAGCGTTTCCCAATCAAATTTTCAGTTTAGCCACAAATCCAATACTTTTGCTGGGTCTTGTATAGTCGGGCCGTAATGACGACTATTCAAAGCCGAATTCAAGAATGGTCTCCATAATAATAATTTTGATCACTAGTAATTTTATCAAAGTTTCTATTGTTAAGTTCTAATTGTTAAGTTCAATCATTGAGTTCTAGAATATACAGTCGTCCTATAATAACTCACTCAAATCAACAAAAATAAGTCAATAATTTTCAAGAACTTGACATGAATTCTAAGAAATTTCTGTAAATGAAAGTCATGATAACTTTCCCTGGTTCGGATTTCCGATGGGAAAATCGATTCGCAGATAAAAATCCATTCCATAAAAGATTTTCGTAAAGAAATCCTACAATGTTATAACACACCAATAATATTTTTACAAAAAAAAAAAACAGAAACAAGTCCCCTATTGGAAGAATGTCAAGTCACTGTTGGATTACTATAATCTAATCAGTTATTATTATTGCATTATATTGATTGAATAAAAATGTTTTCTTTATATTTCTTTATGTTAAAAAAATGAATAAATAAAAACAAAAATAGAAAACCAACAAGAAAATGGAGCAATCATTTTCGAATAATTCCTTATCAATTTCTTGACATTTGAAGTATAATACCATAAAATGATAAAATGTCATTTCAAAGTTATTTACATTTCGATAAAATTATATGTAAATAATGTCGATGATGATGATGATGATGGAGATGGAACTGTAGAAGTAAACTCTTTAAAGTTCCAATATGAAGAATACAGGTCCGTATTCGAAAAAAATATTAAATCTATCAAATTTTTAGTATACGTCCTGTATATTAGTGATTGTTTTTTTTTTTTATCCAATGATGTTATCAGTATAGGGTGGATTCGACTATAATCCCACCCAATAAATACAACAACTATATCTATATATACATATACAGGCAAAGCCGGCTTATAAGTGAAAAACGAAAAGAGGATTTGCAATGTGTGGGTCTGGCGCAAGCCACTCGACTGTCATGTGGCACAATTAATTTGCCGTCAATCCGATCAGAGAGTCTTGTTCAAACAGCTAATCCATGTTTATGTCACTGTATACCGCCTATACTATATATAACATACTATATATACATATATCTTTTATATACTATATAGCAAATATATACATACTGTAGGTATAACGACATACCTATACATTTATGTTGTACAATATAAACTTCTACCATATTACAACATAGTTAATTAATCAATAATCATTCTATTCATCGACTCCTATATTTAGAATTGTCAAACATCGAGCATTACCTAATAATAATAATAATAGATTTCACTACTATAGGTTTATAATTGATGGAAGGAAAATAAATAAAATACTACATTAAAAAAAAAAAAAAATCATCAAAACATTTTGTTCCAAGATATCATCAAGATCATCAAATTTTACAACCGAATTTAATGATACTTTACTATATGTATATAGATATAGTAGTTATATGTATAGTGGGTAGAAATAAACATTAAAATAACAAAAACTATTTATTTTTATGTGTTCAACCAATATACTTTCATCAAACGCGATCCATATCATGGTGATGATAAAATCAAAAAAATGGAGTGGATCAATTCAAATATTTAACGCCTTTATAATCTTAAATGCATTATTCAATTGTTTATTTTGGAAAAAATTGAAGAAGAAAAAGAAACGAGAAATAATAAATATATAGCGTGACCGGTTATGCGTTATCCAAATCAACTTAACAACTCCCCTTAAACATTGTTTAACTGTATATATAATAATTGCTTTGAATTATTTATTTAATACATGAAATAATCATTTTTTATTATTAATAAAATAAGGAGCTTTTATTATATACAGGATGGTCCACCAGAGGCTTTCCTAGTCGTGTAGGAACTCTCGTTCTAGTGGAGAGAAACAAAATAATGCACTCCAAGTTCTAAAATCGTTCTGAATATCACACTTTAGACCGTCGAGTCCACTAGAGCTATAGTTGCAAGAGCAGGAACGCCTATGGTGGATCATCCTGTATAATTGTTATAAATTATTCATAATGTTCAATGTTTTATTAATAATAATTGCTATCAGATTATCTTTGTTTCAATCTGTTATTATTCCATGTTATTTATCTTGAATCAGCTGCTTGTCCATTGATTGGTTGTCCATAAATATTAATTAACAATTACGTTATAATTTTTGTTAATATTGAATTAATAATTTTCAATTATTAAAGCCAAATGTTATCATTATATAATTCTATAATTAACTCTATCAGTATCAATTATAGCGATTTAATATAAAAAATATAATTATAAATAATAATAAATTGATTGATTTTGTTTTATATTTCAGATTTGAATTCGGATTATTTGGATATGTCGTTTGGCCGTTCACCAGGTACACCCGGTATGCACGGTTCCAATCAACGTACAAAACGTATGCGTACATCATTCAAACACCATCAATTACGTACAATGAAATCATATTTTGCAATCAATCATAATCCGGATGCAAAAGATTTAAAACAACTATCACAAAAAACTGGCCTACCAAAACGTGTCCTTCAGGTAAATAAAAATTCAATTTAATCCTTCCAAAACAAAACAAAACAATAAATAACGACCACATTATTAAATATTATTTTTTTTTTTCGAATGCGCTACATATTATACAACAATAAATATAACAACAACAAATCACTTGTTTGTTTTGTTTGTATAGAGCGAGATATTATTAAAGCGGCGTCCGTTGCTGAAAAATATCGATATGCCTGAAGGCGGGCAGCGGTGGCGATGGATATGTTCGGTGATATAGCCGTGTCTATTTAACGAGGACTATCCGTTTGCACAAGACAAACAACCTTATTCAAGTGAAAGATTTTAATAGGCCCAGTTTTTAAAGCTGACGGCCCCTCTCTCTCTCTCTCTCTCTCTCGGTCACATTCTTATAAATTTATATTTATAATTTATACGATACCCGTTTTGATGATGATTAAAATGCTAATGATTATTGTTTATATTGGTGATAGAAGGTGCTGAATCGGCGCCCACAATAGCCCACCCCTTATTGTTTGCCTATATAACTATTTTATATATAAATACAAATAAAACTGATTTATGCTAAGAGTATTATACAGGGCGTTATATGATAGATAATAGCTCACTTTGGCAAATTACTTAAATATCCAATAATCCCAATAGTAGTTTTTATTGTTGCGGATAAAATTAGGAACTAAACGAGATCTAATTGTAAGATATCTAGCAACAATAAATTTCCCCAAGCTATAACTTCACATAATGTTACCAGTAATTTTATATGTGACAGATTGGCAAACCTGCTCTAGTTATATTGTGACCGCTCTATGTTCAGATTATACATAACCTTTCACAAATATGATCGCCAATGCAGAGCTACTCTCCGTTGCGTAGGCGTAAACAATGGTATACCCGAAATCTAGCCTATATATTTATAATACATATATATTTTTATAGTTAAAGTTCTCTGTTCGAGGATCTTTACAACTACTTACGAACCGGCTTTGAACCCGACTAGAAGTAACAATTCCAGACGTGTGCTGAAATAATTTCCTAACATTCATTGAAATAATTGATATTGTGTGACTTTGTTACTTTTACTTCTTCCAATTCCGAACTATTTCCTTGTTAGTACTCATAATGAAACATGTAGATAGATAAATCTTTCATGTGAGACACGCTGTATAACTTGAATAATAAATAAAATACTGAATTGATTCCATTACTTATTCCAATTTGTATAAATTCTCTTATTACTAATAGTTCTACTATCAACTTATGAATCTTTTAATATAAACATCCAAGCTCATCCTGTATATTAAACATATCTCCATGATGATCCGCCATCTTGTCTTGGTCCGGATCGATAATACAGTAGTAGAAGTAATAGTAGTAGTATTAGTAGGCAAGATCAAGTTGATGGTGGTGGTTGGTGGCAGTGGTGGTGGCGGCGGCGGCGGTTTCCATGGCAATCACTCAGCCCGACGACAGTCATTTCTCATCTCGCAATAACGAAATTCCAACACAAACAAACACACACACACACGACACCAGCAGCCGCCTTCAGCAATTAGCACAGAACTAGAAATAGTCGCTATATAGCAGAGTTTTCAAAAACGTTCCTTATAACACAGTTGGTCATGCATATGGCATACAAGATCTAAAGCTTGTGATAAAAACATAAATAATGACAGAGACCAAACGGTTTCCAAGTTTTTTATTTAGTAAAAGAAAAAACAACTTTACTTTTCGCCTAATATACAAAATCGAAAATAGAAAAGCAAAATTACTACATAGTGCGTTTGATGTGGTTGCATTGTGGTGATTAAAGATAAAGGCAAACCACGAAATTATCTTTTATCCAATAATAATGATTGAAGCTTTAAAATTAGAGCAAGAAATTTCTTAATTTTGTAACGTGTGTATATACGTATAAAATTCCGTCAACAAATTTTGATAAACTATAAAACGCTCCATATTATGACATTTATGAATTGTACGCCTTTGATGCTGTATATTTTGAATAATTTTCAAGATTTATCATTGGACGAGGCGAGGCGCCACCGAATATTCTATTATACATTATATGAAATGAACACATGTTTAAATCTATTCGAATATAATATTGGCCGAAAACACGATGTTAATATTCCCAGAAAAGATTGATTGACATAAAAAACAACCCTCTCTATCTCTTTCTCGGAAATAATATATCAAGTAAGATGCGGCCGTACGCTACATTTATTTAAACAAACGGAGCATTTATCAAGAAGAAGAAGAAGAAGCGTCGTGGTTATATTTCTGGCACGCTAATCTTCGTTCTTTACTTCACATTATTTGATTAATTTCTATTAAGGCAAAGAGGCGCGATTCAAGGAAAGCTTCTCTATATACATTAAACAGCAACCTAACACTATATATAAAATATATAGGTATATATATATATATATATACATTTAGGTATCAGAATAATTTAACATTTTGAAATTAATGACTATAAGTAGATAGAAATTTTAAAATAACGCTGCAAGAATAATAATAAAATTCCTTCCGCTTTTTCCTTCTTCGTTATATTCTCAAAATCAATAATACGCCATCGGCGGCACGGCACACGCCTCTTTTTTATATTTCCCAACCACCCACAATTCCGGAATAAAATAAATCGCATAGTATATATATATAGAGACTTGAATTTTATACTCCCTCCTGCATCAGCATAGCATGGCTCCAATTACTATGTCGAATCTTTTTTTATATGGCTGCACCCTCTATATAGGGAGATAGAATTGAACAAGCGCAATACGATAAAATTTTGGACGATGATGATGATGTTGATGTTGACAACAAGGGATAAACGCCATTTTTCTTGAAGATACTTCTTAAAGTAGAAGGGGAGATTTGATATGGAGGTATAATAAAACGGAAATTTCTATAACGATTTTTAAGGGTCTATATAAAGAGTACAAGCAGCGATCAAAACTGGTCATTTCTCGTTCAATATTCCCCCACAATTGATTTTTCTCTAAAAATATCTATATATGGAGAAAATTATTCTCGGAGAATTTCTAAAAATCAGCTTATACAAAATATTCAGAATCAATTTCTTAAGAAAAAAGGGAGCTTTAGAAATTATACCTGAAAAAAGCGCACCATCGCTTCATTATTTTTATATTTATATGACTACTCTATTGGTGGATAGTGTAAGAAATTGGAGAATGAATTTCTAAAACTATCTACAAAAGATTCTGCAGTTAGTAAGCTCAAAATATATATTTATACTCCAAAAATTAGTGGGTGTTCTATGCTTCGGTATACAATCGTTTGGTGGGTGTCTATTTGAAGAATATAGCATCAAGAAAATGATAAAATTGGACAAATTCCAAAACAAAAATAATAAAATTTTCGCCATATTTGTACTACAGTCAAAATCGGGACATTTTCCAAGTACCGCGAACTTTTTATACGTGAATTCGTTAAAACTAAAGCTCTATAAGGTGGGGCATAGTAGCCAAGTGTTTTAAAATTGTCTATATAGTAAGCTGCTACTAAGAAAGATGCAACCTGTTACAAAGTGTTCCTCAAGTCAAAGCATTTGATTCTCACTTCTAACGATGGAACCGTGGACGTTACAGCAAAGCATATTTGCGTATGATTGTTTTATTAGAAGTGGCGGTACAGCGTGAATTCCTCCAAAAATCCAATATTAATCTTCATGTATATAGGAGGGTCAATATAAAGATAAAATGTTGAAAGGCAAGCGGTACTGCGAAGCACAGGCCACTTTGCTCGTCGCCGCCGGAACTAAAAAATAAATGATTTGTGGTCTCAGTGAGATGGATCAACGCCACATACTACCGTAGCCATTTATGGCTATTCTTTGCTGTCTGCTCTCTAACCGCCTCATTTTCAGGTTTCTTATTGTCTTATGGTTTTTTCGGTCTTCGTACGTTGATCGAATTGGAAAAAACGATATATTAACAGATCACTCCAATCAACAGAGAGCAGCTGGAAAGAGTGAAGGCCAATTTTCGTTTATGAATATTTTGAAATGCTGCTTTGCCTTTACATATGCTGTCCCATCAATAAATTTCTATTTCAGCACAACAACGACAACAAGTTTGTGTTGTTGTCTCTTTTTTCGCACATTCTATATTTCTCTCGCACAGCTGTACTCCTCAACTATAACGCTCCTTGTGGCAATTTAAGTAACTAAATTCTTACAACATAAGAGTTCATCCCTACCAATGATAGTAAGATAGCAGGTGTCAAGACCTGTCTATAAGACCGTGCTTTAGACTTATGAAACGCATTCAAATGAGCTACATAATCAAATGTTACACAGTTTAAAATTCTTTAAGTGCGGTTTCTATTATTCCCTTGAAAAAACGCCTACAAATTGGCGTTGTATACCGGATAGTGAAAGACCTGGTATATTATTGAATTTTGTAAATATTTCAATTCTCTACGATTCTTATATCTAATTTTTTGGATTACAATAAACTTATAAAACTCTTGTAAATTTTATTTTATCGCAAACTCGCCGTTGTTGCAAGCTGCAGATGATCAAAGTTGTTCTACAAAAATCAATATTTAATTCAATATTTTGTAAATTATCAGTTTTATAATAAAATAAATGAAGAGCTTAGACTATACAGTGCGCCACAGAAAAAGAATATTTCTAATAATTCAAGAATATTTGTGGAAACTTCTACCAGAGCCAATTCTCTGGCATCGAAAAAATTGGAATTCTTATTTTTAATTCGCATCCGTACGCCTATTTAGTTAATTAATTTTAATTTTATTCATATACTTGAGTAAACAAACATTAACTCATCATCAATATAGTTGAATTTGTTGAATCATGCGTCTTGTGATAATAATAATAATAATAATAATATAATGCTCATACCTATTGGCATTCTTCCTGCTTGTGTTATACTTATATTTAAAAAAAATAATCAGAAACATCAAAAGGACGCCACACCAAATCAGAAGAGAAAGGCGTATAGTAATAATTAGAAACAAAATACATATGAAAAAGAATTTCAAACAAAAATATAGAAGTTTAATCGCAAAAAAGGAATCAGTAAAGGAATCCGAAATCGATTCGCTATACATTGAACATCAAAGAACTTGTGTATTACAAGGTATATATGTAGTACCAACTTATAACCAATAACGGTGATATAACAAACATAAAACGTCGTCTCAATCGTCGTATATAAAGCGGCAATTGTTAAATTTTATTATTCAACAGAATATATATAAACAATCAATCTATATACTTTGGTCAGTTATTATTGGTATTGTCTAATGAAAATTGTATGAGGCTGAAAGCTGAAAAAGAATTATTGTGTGTGTGTGGTATAAGTTTCTTTCATCTTTTATTATAAAATTGCCAATCAGGTAAATATCAGGTGGCTGAAATGGCAATGAAAAACGACTATTTTCATACCGAATAAGGTCTGTACTATTAATAACAATAAACTGAATGTGGCGATAATAGTTGCGGTTTAACAAGAACTGGAGATATTAGCCGGCGCTCATCATCTTGCCGAAGAATTCCAAACTACCCATTATCATTTGTTAAAAGACAATGAACACTATTTTGTTTTTATTATTATCAATTTGTATTCTCCTTAAATACCTATATATATATATATATATAAATGGCCGACGACGACTATTTAATTGAGAATTTATAATTTTTTAATTGCAGGTATGGTTCCAGAATGCTAGAGCCAAATGGAGGCGGATGATGTTGAAACAAGAAGGTAAATCAGGCGATAAATGTTCCGGTTCGGAAAGTATGAGTGATTTAGATTTATATCCACATGGGCCAGGCTCAATGGCATCAAGTATCCAATCGATGACTCCACATAGTCCACCATTCATCCTACCACCTAATAGTCCTTCATCATTGGATTGTTCGTGAAATGATTGTTATTACTATTCATTTTGTTTTTATCTTATTATTACTATTATTATTATTTTTCAATTATTGTGATCAGCAAGATGATGTTCATCGTATATCGGAGAGAGTGCTTTGTACTTATTTTTTATTTATAAGATAGGTAGATATGAAAATTTGAAGAAAAAAATAAACAACAGAAATATGGATTTATTGTGTGGTGTTTTTTATGCTAAAATAACTAATTTATTTATTTACAACAATTCCGATCGTTATTCCGAGTGGATTAATAATAAATAAATGATTTTCTTTGGAAAATCCATCAAAATGCCAGTCAGAAGATTTTCTATTTATAAATTCAACAATTTCTAAAATTGACAATAAATTTGTTCAAATTCTGACTACGTTCGTTAATCATAGATTTATGACACTTTGTTCCTAAAAATAAATAAATAAATAACTAGCGATAATAACAGTAATAAGTGGCACTATATATTGTAAAAAATCCACAACCACAGTCTTCCTTATACAGGGTATTCCGCAATTAAAGGGAATCTTACAACAACGATGGTTATGGGTCGTAAAATGCCTGCTAGATGCCCTACAGCCCTCTAAAGTCATGTCATAATAATTTTCGGAAATGTTTATTTCATGGAAATTATGATAACCCTAGCTTTTTGATCTCCTTATTGACATGTGAGATAATTTTTAAGTTCAGTTAACTCAAAATAGACAAAATTACTATATTTTTGAGTTCTTATGACAAAAATTTTGGAAATCGAAGCATAAGAAACTAAGAGTAGAATTTATAACCGGCTCATATCTCCAAATGAAGGCAATCTTAATGAATTTGGCAAATTATTTGCAGTGACCTCTACTAAATTTCATAATTTATTCTAAAGCAGTTTCGAATATTTTAAATTACAGCTTCCGGAGGTCTTAGTTCCTTTCGCAGACGTTTTACAAGACATCGGTGTAACATTGCCCCCTAATTTCTGGATATCCTGTATATTATGAATAACAATAATAAATCCTTCTTGTACTGGTCAAAAAAAGTCTTCCTTCCAACTATAATAATAATGTATATGCGTAAACTTTACTACATATAATTCGAAACTATTGTAATTGTAATTAATAATTTTATAATTAAAAAAAAATGTATGTGAATTTGCAAAGGATTATTTCTGTTATATTTTTTATTAATAATAATATATTTACAATTTTATTTAGTCTTTTAATTTATTTTTTAAATAAAATAATTACCGCGCAAGTAAAATTTGAATGTAACAACAAAACCACAATTTATTCTTTGCAAATATTGGAAAATGATTTGTTTTATAGAGGTGTTGTTTTTTTTTTGTGTATAAAAGTTATTTTTTTTTTGTATGTATGATTTTTATTGAATGTTGGCGCTACCTCGAAAAAAAAATTGATTTGTATATAATGATGGTAGCATATTCCTATTAATTAATAGTTAATCATTAATTATAATAAATGAATAAATAAATAACTTCAACAACATTTTAAAAATTTGTATTATTGTATTATTTTCGCTATTCTTTCGCCTTGATTCTAAATATTTCTACTATAGATGATGTACATTTGATAGGGCATGGGCGGAGCTAAGTCTTGGAACCCTCCACATATCGCACCCTACCGTGATAACCTTTCAACTGGGCGAGGTGCGGTGCACGGAACGCTATAAAGTTCAGCTCCGTCCATGCCTTCTCAAATGTGAATTTCCTATAAACATATAGCATATACCGGGTGTCCCAGTCATCTGTAATCGATAACTTCTTTGCTATTTAATATATTGAAACGTGGTTCTTGTCATCTCACAGTTGTAATCACACTGCACATTCTAAAGATATTTGCATTGTATACAGGATGTCCCAAATTAGTGTAATGAGCCAAAGCTATGCTTTTTAATATAGAATTGCATATTATTGAATTCTACATGAAAAAATAATGGTACTTTGTATACATGATAATCGGTCTATCATTCTTCAATCGGCAGTTATTCAACTTTTTGTTGACAAAAAGAGCAATATTTGAAAAATCACGACGAGGTAAGGTAACTCATCAACATTTTGCGATCCAAATACCACAGATAATGTTAAAATATTTTTTGAATGTGCAGTATGATTATGCTTGCGGGATGGCGAAAACCACATTTCAATATATTGAATTGTAAACAAGTTATGGACCGATTACAAATGACTGGGACATTCGGTATATTCAATTTCGAAAACTCATCGTTATTGAACGAACAGAAATTATGTTGTGCGGCCATCTAGAATCTAGATTGTATACTGTAGCAACTTATTAATAAGATAGTGTGATCCTTTATTTGTTGTTAACTAAATTTTCACGGTAATGAGGTCCTTTCGAGATGATGAGATAACGTCTTATTTTCTAATGAATTTCTATATTCCTGATAGACGATCAAACGCGTCAATTTGAGGTACGTTTGTGTCTTGCGCATCCGCAAGTAAGAATTATAAGAAACCAATGAGAACTTTTGGAAATGCCAAAGGCCTTTTTTGAAGGTTTTCTGGATGTTTTGGAAAAACTAAACGTTTTTTCAAAAATCGGCTTCTATCATGCCCTGGGGAACAATTTTCCCGACCATATGAAATAGCGACCCTCGCTTCATCTCTTAAACTGTGGCCAAACTTTTGGAAACCGTTTAACACGTATTACTATAGGCGGTCGATTTGAGTACAGCGGAGCCTTAAGAGATTCACATGTTGAATATTCATCCACCGGCTACTCACAGCAATCTTGGTCTTGGTCTTATTCTTCTGCAAGACCAAAACCGAGACTAATCTGATTCATCAATAATAATAAATTTATCTTGATTTTCTCATAATTTCATTCGAAATTTCTCAATTTATACGAAAATAGAAGCAAAATAGATTACCTCCGGGTAATGAAAAACATTATCCCAAAATTCTGCATAATTGATGTGGATCTTGCTATTTTTGGAAGGGCAAAAGCAATTCCTGTCATCACTATATACAAATAATTGGAGATAAAATCTACGGCGTGGTCCTTTTGAAACGAAATAAATAATAGATTGACTTTAATTTTTAGTAAATTTCTGTAATTTCTGATTATTCTTTATTCTCATTATTATTATCATAATTGGTTTTAAAGTTTTCACAATAAAAAAAACCATACTTCAAATTATCTATTGCCAGTGCCGTAACAAGGGTGTGGAGAAAGAGGCACCCGCCACAGGCGCACTTGGGTTTAGGGCGCAAAATGAAGGATACCGACCCGATTGAGAGTAGCCTCTGCCTTTTACAAGAAGAACCGTAGTATGGGACAAGTGAGTGGCACATTTCAGTTTAAATAGTACAGTTTGGCAATGTAGATATAGTATTGGAAGTTTTCATTAACAGATGCGTGGTACGCTAAGACTCGCTTGTACGTCCGTTCTTTGAAAGCTCACTGTCCTGGTCGTTTCACGTCGCCTGACCAGTTTGTCAATATCTAATTAGATTAAGACAGGCGCTCCTAGATCAAGTTCTCAGGAGCCAACTAATAATAAGTTTGAGTTTTTACTCAAGAACGGATTTAGAATGTCGAACATCTAACAGATGGATAGGAAAATTTTGTTCTTCTCCTCAACTTGTTGTGCTGAAGTTTTGGCTGTAACGACTTTAGTCTCAAGGAACTTCTAATAGTATTGCTAAACTATAGGATTTATACAAAACTGGATTGTGCCGCTCGCTTGTTTGAGAGTACGAGGTGATGACGTACAGTGCCATTTCTGGAGGACGTTATACATTGAAATGATTTTACTGGTCAGTATATTGGTTTACATTGAGGAGCAAGCTAGACACTTGTCATGGTACTGTCTATTGCAGCATGTTAACTCATAATTGATCCTCAACAACAGCAGCAACAACAAAAACAACCGCAACCACCAATTTTTATGTTGAAAATTCGATTTATGGCGATACAACAATTTTCTTATTTGCAACATATATACACAGATATAGAGATATAACTTTCATTTAATTGATATAAAATATAAGAAACAAGTTATATGTATTTACTAATCATGAAATTCTTCGACATTCTCTAAACAATTATCATTTATATCTTTTATTAATTTATTTAACGGAAATACCAACTGTCTGATCAATATTTTTGTTGATCATGTTTTCTTTAATTGGTACTCGTTTTTTTTTTTTGTTTTCAGAATATACTTGAATAATTTTTCAAAATTTTTCTTTTATACCACAACCAGGACATTTTTTCTTAAAGATAAAAAAAAAATATACATATTAATGTAGAATAAAACTTGCATTTCACGTTATTGATAATAATAATTTATATCCATCTCGTGTATATATTTATTTCTATTCAATTAAACTTTCAACAAATAATTCAAATCGTATAGTCATAATTTCTTTTATTCTTTGTCTTATCAGAACAACCACAACCATTTTGTTATAAGTTTTTCAATAATATTTATAAATTTTGTTGTTGACACATCCGGTACGAGAAAGGCTTCGTTCGTCTCTTCTTTATTTATTATTGGCTCGTCTCTGTATTCTGTATATATACAAGAATTTATCAATAGCAAATGCGAAACGAAAAATGGTTTATTCAATAAACAACCAACAACAAACAAACAACAAGAGCCGGTTCTACTCTATAATGCAATTCCTGTTGCAAAAATAATAAAAAATAAAAACAATACCGT
>JAZBGX010002145.1:0-14301 GCA_037414775.1 Zonitis immaculata | reverse complement strand
TTTCTAAAATTTGCATCCGGCTTTTTCAAATAATCTTTTTACTTGCTTTGATAATAGTCATAAAATTGGAAATCAAAAAAATTTTTCTTGAAAGCAGAAATAATTAATACGTTATAGCCGAGTTCTAACTACGTTATAAAAAAGTTTGAAATACATTGTGTTTATGGAGATTTGGCCGTTCCAAGTCAAAAAATACGCTATAACGTAACAACCAAGTACGCTATAACCAAGTTCGACTGTATATAGAGTGTTACTATTTTAACAGATTCACTATATGCAAAGCTTTTTACATAAAATTTTATTAAAATATCCTAGAGTCTAAATAATTTCACTATAAAGAGTTTTTCCCTATATAGACTTTCACCATAAACAGTGTCGACTGTATTTTACTTTTTTTTTTTGTAATATATCAAAGTTTGTTATTTATTCTAAAGTTTTATACAAAAAGTAATATTTCATATTTCCCATATACAACAAACTAGTTTCCCCTAAAAACTAACAATAAGTGTGTAGTGTGTTTATGTTATATGGATGAACTGTATTGTTTTGTAATATAAAGTTGTTGCATTTTAGAGAACAACTCTCTAACAACACAACAAAACTACAACCTTTTCGTATGTTAAATTCATAAAATATAATATCAATTTTTTTTTGTTTTTTTTTAAATAAGTATAATCGAATAATTTAATTACACAAAATTAGTTATTTCGAATTTAATAAATCGAATGGAATGTTTATACCGAGTAGTCCAATTAACTCAACAGAGCGAAATATTAACAAAAGTATTGCAATTTTTGGCATTGTATCTTGAACGGACATGATGTAATAATAGGATATACATTTCGTTCTCAAGAAATCTTCTAAAGGATTTTCTAGGATCTACTTTTTTGAATGGGCACTAAAAAAAATGTGTATGAGTTGGCTAATATAAAACAGGTAGTCAAAATTAAAATGTCCTAACTGGGCCCATAATTTAAAACACCTTCCTTCAAATGTACCAACTGGGCCTAGAGGACTATTAGCAGTCATACATTTTGAATAAAAAATACTTGGAAAACACAAATAGTGAACATATTGGTAACAATTTTTCGTTCCACGTTCTCATTTTAAGAGATGAAGCAAAGATCGCTATTTTATGTTTAGGAAAGTAGGTCCACCGGTCCCGACAGAAGCCGATTTTTGGAAAAATTATTAGTGTACCTAAAAATTCGAAAAAAACTGGCTTTGTATGGGTCTCCAATTTTTTCGTTTTATGCAGTCATTTTTTGAGACAACAGCATGAAATTCATACAGGTTATAGTAGGTATCTTGCTATAGGTTCCGACAGAAAAATAAAGCCTTTGTATGCAGGTGAGTAGGTACACTTAAATTGAGTCTAGAAAAATAAATATATCGGTGAGCTACCTGCGTTACTCCGGGCCGAGTTGGATACAAGTGTTTTCAAGGTAAGGTAAGTAGGTATGAGCTGGCTTACTAGAGCGCTTTAAATATTGACACTCAGAATACACAATCATCTTTGGCATGATAATAGAATGGCTAGACCAGACTGATTGTTGACTTGGTATATGCAAAGTTCACGTTAATTATAATTGATATTAATTGGATTCGAAATATTCATTAGGTTTATTGTCTTATTAACATGTCTATGAATTTTTATTTGTATCAGCACCCAATAGAATCATTTGTATCAATTTCTGATGCTATAATGTTCCACTTTATCTCTTGCCTATTTATTTGCATTTTTCAAATTGCATTTACTTATTAGTTTTATTGAAAGTGGATCAAAATTAGGATTAGAATTCCTTTATAGAGTCGTACATAAATATTTATTTTGGTAATTCGATATTTCTTTTGCTTTGTTTTTGTTATTCTACGACTTTTATTTGTCGCTAAATTCGAAGTCAAAGCCAAAGATCTTTGATGTCACAGAAAATAAAATTATCGATTATTTGAATAATAAATCAACTAAAGTATTTGAAATAATAATAAATATTTGAATAATTTCTATTTTGGGTTTCGTAAAAAAACAAAAAACAAAAAACATAACCCAAATCAATTTCCATTTGACCGAAAGATCAACGAATTGGAAATTTGGATTATCCAATGTGATAAATGGGACAGGTGGTATAGAGATATGCTTCAACCAAAACATACAAAGCAAAGAGAGAAAGAATAAAGAGTAGAGCATGAACACCAATATTATTACCACCGATCGATACGATTCCCTATGTACAGTTGAAATTATCCAGTTGTCGATTTGTTTGTTGTTTTGTGTTTCATTAATACAATAATTGTGCAACGTAAAATGTTAATGTTTGTTGTTCAATTGTTATATTTATCGCGTAAAATGAAACAACAAATACAATAAACATTTCGATTGTTTATTTTCAAACGTATAATTTGTTATTATTTTGAATTATTTTTCGGTTTTGATTATTAACTTCTACTCTTTCATCATATACGATTTATTTTATGGTAAAATATTTGGCCTAAAATAATGGAAATTTACAATTTAAAACACATCCAAACAATATTTCTGTATAATTTTCGCTATATTCGTAAATATAAATAATTATTGTCGACATAACTTTCGAGTTGAATCATAATTTAGCAAGCGAGCGACCCAATTATATCGTACAATATTTTATTCATTGCAATATATCGTATTCAACTCAAGTCATAATCCTCTTGCACAATTATCAATCCCAACAATTTTTATCAATGATACTCCACCATTTTTTCGTTAAGCTACACTTTTTTACACAACCGTATTTTACCATATTCAAATTATTTATAAAAAAAGTGTATTTTTATAAAAATCCGAACGATTTCAGTACTACTAGGCCTGCATAGTAAGATTAGGAAAGCTGCCACATTCCAGCCCAGTAGGCGGCGCGTCACAAATTCTGCCGATGTAAGCAACATGGTTGATTTGAATTGAAATTCACAATAATTATGTTTACTTCAGTCAATTTCCATTCTAAAGAAAAATTTCCATCAGATCGTGAAATCTTTATAATAAACAAAATTATCAGACCACAACCTACGGTAGTAGGTTGTAGGCTTGCGAGATGAACATTTCGCTGATTAATCAAGCATGTTCAGTCGAGTGAATCGAGTAATTGTCGAATTTTGTTATTTACTAATAAAAAAATCTCACCATATTCAATCGATGATGACTTTTATTCGGGGGTCAACATTTTTAATAGCAACAGTCAAATGGAGGTTCCTTGCACAACTGGAACAGCCTGTATCTCATCTTATGTCTAAATATATGATCTATTTTGTAGATTTTTTAATTCTTCACAATTTTTGTGACTATCACTGTTTACAAGTGACATGCTTGCACCAAAAAATTCAACTTACGAAAATATTAACAATGTTATGAATTCTTCTCTATCGTTTTTGTCCTGTCTTGTAGTTTTTTTTATTGAATACACACTGCTGGTCAAAGTTTTCGAAAATTTGTTTGTTAAAATAATTCGAAACTATTAAATCCTCATTTTTTCTAAATATTCATTCTAACTATACAGGCTGTCCGTTTTTCGAGCTAAGTCATGGGGATCTCGCTTATTCTAAAGATACGAGTTCGGTTAAATTGGGCCAAAGTTGCATATTTTTACGCTGATCAATAATATGAAAGAAAATTTCATTTTTCAGTTAAAGCGAAAAAACTGAAATTTCGGACTTTCGTTTTAATTTTTTTTATCGAAAACTAAAAAAGCTACACGTTTCTAATTGGAACATTTTTCAGGCACTGTCTTTCAAGGAATCTGAATATGCTATCACATTTTCATAGCATGCCCCTTATTCTAAATTATTTAATGTTTGTTCTACTTTGGAAATTTCAATATAGAAAAAAAAAAAAAGAAAAACGTGGCGAATGAAAATTTTACTTTTGTTTAGTACAGAAATTTGAAAAAATGGACAACCTGTATAGAAATTTCTTAACCCGGACTATTTAAATCTTAAATGGTATTTGTAATGCAATATGATAATGTAATCATGGTGATAGAATCGAAACTGATAGAAAGAATACTAATACCATATTACATATATAGTGCGTATATATATATGTGTGTACGTTTCAATAACAATGGAAAAGGAACCCCATTTCACCGGACGTGATTGATTTCCGGGATAGATTGTTAAGAATTGACAGATGGTAAAAGAGTGAGAATGACGAATGGATAGCTCTCTAGTAGCTTTATTCTAAAGCTTTATGTTGGTTTTTCGAAAATTCCGATATAAACCGCAATTGTAGATAGTTATCAGAACATTTATAGAATAAAAAAAGAAATAAAAGGAAAATCATTTCTTTATATGTTTTTCCTTAAAATTTATAAGTTATTACTTGGAATAAGTTTTAACAACTACGGAAAAATATGGAGTTGTTATAAATTATTATTTTCTTTACATTTTCGTTTTAGTATTATTTAAAAAATAATATTAAATAATATGTTTCTAGTTGTTATCTACGAATAATTCAATTGTCAAAAACAGATGCATATTGATATCTCGTTGTTTTGTTAAAAAATTTGATTTAATAGAAAATAAAGAACAAAGTAATCAAAGTACGATGAGTGATCCGAAAACCATTTAAAAAACAATAGATTCCCCTAACAAATCAATATACTTGGTGCATTTCTCTCTGAAGCACGAATTCTTTTTTTTTAAAAAAAAAACTCTATCTTGACTTCCAAAATGCTCATACATCGGTAATTGTTTCCAAATTTCTTGTCTCTGAGCGAAGAAATTGCTGCGAAACTGGAGAATAGGATGAGTGTTCAAAACATTCGAAACCCACCTCTCGAATGGCAGCTGTAACAATTTCGGCTTTGTGTGCATATGTGCCTTGTCTTGGTTAAACCGTACATTAGCTCACACTTTGCCTGGATTTTTGTTCCTTGATGGGTTCTTACAATCTTGCTCAGCGTGGTAAGAGCCTATAGTAGTCGCTTCCTTTTCTAACCCATAATTCTTTCTTTGGAAAACCGCAAGCAGTGCTTGAGGGTGGTCGTCTCCACGTCATCGATTGTTGTTAGCTAGATCCAAATCTTCGATTTTTTTCCACATTATCGCCAAAAGGAACCTGGATGGGAGTCCTTTGTCTTCTGGAAGGTCATAATTCCTCAATGTTTCCACCATGTCTGTCTTTGATAGATTTTTTTTCCAGGAATAAATATTTGGTGAAGAGTCCGACTTCGTATACAAAATGTGTTAGGTCTGGGACAGGTCCGTAAAGCAATGTTTTACTGTAATAATTTTTTAATTGTAAATTTACAAAAGATGTCGATGAGCTTAGTTTGAAGGGGACAAAAAGGAAAGCGAATCAAAAAAATTCTTTATACATATAATAAAATTATTTCAGCATAAATAAAACTTTTAATAGTATCCAAGTTGAATCAATATAGATAAAGAATTATTAATTGTACGAAACTATATGAAATTGTTTATTTTAGTTTCCATCGAATCGCAAATTAATTTCATTAAATATAAAATTTATTGAAAGTTTCTTTGTGACCATATCGCAGGATTTCTAAGTATTTATTTATTGGGATTACTTTTTTCTATAATAATAGGTAAGTACCATATAATAATAAAACAAAAATAGAATTTATATAATACAGCATGTGAAAAGTTGGTGCACAATAAATTACACATTTAGAATAATACATAATTCATAAACTGGGCCACATTTCCATTTAATGTCACGCTACAATTGTAGATGAATAGTATCATTTCACATTTATATTCACTTGTAAAAAGTTAACAAAAAAAAAAAGAGATTTTTTTTTGAAAGGGGGATTATATTCGTTCTACAATTACTCCTTTTTTTTGGTTACAATATTTATTATTTGACAATAATTATTCTTTCTAGAAATTCTGTTTTAATTGTTGTTGAATATGAAATAAAATCAATTTCCCATTTTATTTTTCCAGTTGTTCAAAGCAATAATGAGAATTATCGATTCAAGATGCCAAATACATTGCGGAAAGCTCGAGATTATAAAAAGGAAACGTTACTGTTAGACTTAATGAAAAATTGTTGAAACAACTGAAAATTCTTAGCTATATACTTATACGTTTAATAAAAAACAATGTAACGATCTTCCAATAGTTCAGTAATTAAAAGTGAAGAGAAATATGTTGTTAGCTGTAAGGACCGGACTTGAATCAATTTGTAGCCTCCAACAAAACAAAAAAACAGTTTAGTCTAGTATAAAAAAGTTTAATTATCGTCTTTCCTGAATTCTTTTACTCATGACATTGCGATTTCCTCAATTTAAATAAACTCACAATTAGTTGAAGTCATTTTTCTTGTTCTTATTGTTAGAACAAGTCAATATCTATATACAGAGTGGTCCGTTCAATTTGATAAAGCCAACTTCTATAAATCTTATTTTGCACGTGATGGATTCACTCATTCGCCACCACGACTGTTTCTCATAAGGCCATCTCAAGAGTACCACACTATGACTGAAAACTTGAGGGCAAGAATGCATGTACCTCTATTGCTAACGAATTTGAGCGCCAACAAATGCGCTTAAAAAAATGTATTGATGAACATTTTGAACATTTGCTCCATCATCAATTTAAGCTTAGAACTCGTCATAGAAAACATGTTTGCCAAAAATTCTAATCAAAAATTGCAAACTCCAACGCGTACAATATGCGCGTGTTACTTCCTGCCTCTATTACAACTACTTGGCTTTATCAGGTCAAACGGACCACCTGTATATACAGGGTGGTCCACCAGAGGCTTTTAAACTTGATGATTTGAAGTGTGATATTGAGAGAACATTTTGGCGTTAAAACGATTTCCCAAGCTTTAGATATTCGAGTGCATTTTTTCCTTCCACTAGAACCAGAGTTCTTACAAGACCAGGAGAGCCTCTGACGGACCACCTGTATATTGTTTTTATGATAAATATAATTTATTTAACCAAAGTTTTGAATCGACCACAATAATTATCTTGACAGGAACATATAATTTTTCTTCAAATCTCTCCTGGTTTTCTTTGTTACATTTTAACTGTCGTTTTTATTTTAAAATCACAGTCAAGTCTTTTTTAATGTGACAACTCAACTATACCGGAGGGATTACTCTTTAAAAAGGAAAAGTCTAATAATATAATTAGTGGTGGAATTTCAACGATTTTAAAGCTTGTTTTAATTACAAAGTTCGTCATAAATTTTGACTAATTCCACAACAACCGGAACAAGATTCTTTGAAAATTGATAAATATTAACTGAGTGTTGGATCTACGAGCACAACTGTTTTTTATTTTTCAAATTTTTTATTATAAATAGAATAGAAATTTTTATTTAGTTTATTTTTCTGGATTGTTATATTTTCAGTCACGTTTTATATGCCACGTTATCATGTTCATGGAAAACTTGTGACTGACGACGTACGGATGCAATCTCTTCTGTATCATTATTTCTTGAGAAATAACACTAAAGATGTGTGGATTATTCAATAATAATGATAATAATTCACAATAAAATGTGAAATCTTCAATATGAGTGAATGGTATTTTCATTTTATTGGCGAGCACTTCTCCAATATAAATAATATAATTAATTACACATTTCCATTTTACTACACAGTACAGAGGTGACCTTTGTTTTTATTCAATTAAAATCAAGTGGTTTGAAAGCTTTATAATAAAGGTCGTCATACAATAATTCAATTTACATTATTATTTCTTATTAAATATTCTTGTCTAACGATATTTTAAATGAGTTGTTTAATAATAATTCTTGACTATCATCTCTCTGGGTAATATGTTGTAATTTACTTTAAATCTTCAACACTTTGAAAAAGTTTTGTATTCTCAATCGAGTCATTTGTTATAATATAAAATTATCAAAAATGAATAGGAGCAGAATTCGCAATAGTTTTGGTGTAGATGATGGTGTATTATTAAAAATTTAATTATCAACATTCCCTTCTACTTCTTCTTTACCTTTGGATACTCCTGATCATAATGACAATCTATACTTTATCAGCAGCACATCTAAAAAGACCTGCTGTTGTTTGTTGTATTGAACCTTACGTTCTTTAGCCACACTGTTCTCCTTCTGCTTACAGATCTTATTCGTCCATTTATCTTCCCCTGCAAAACAAGTTGTAGCAATTCATAGCTTTGGTTATTTCCCATGATATGCCCCAGATATTCCGGCTTCTTCCAAAAATGCCTCTACAGAGTCCATCAACTCGCTATTCTTGTCAAATTTCTTATCTCTGAGCCAACAAGAAAGATCAAAGTCGCTGGGAGCTAGATGTTGTATTGAACCATGACCGTTTAGGTTCCTTAGCCATGGTATTTTTTTCTGTCAGGCCATGTCTATCCATCTATCTATTAATCATTTATCTTATCCTGTAGAATAAAACCTGATAGCAATTTTGATTGAACACAAATAAAATCACAAGAGATTTAATTAAAAAACAATACATGCCAACTTCATATATTATAAAAAAAAAACAAAACATCAAAGTAATCCCGCTGGCAATAATTTTTGCATTTATTTCGGGATTTAACCAATTTCGCTAATTTTTAGAATTACCCCGAATCACATTGTAATTGTTGTTTTATTTGGGAAGAGAAAAAAATCAGTCCAGACTCGATATTATTATTTAACTAAATAGAATGGAATTATTATTGTAAGTATAACGATAATTTTGAATTGATATGATGTGGAAATCCAAGGTTATTAAAATTAATTCTCAACTTCCTCCAACAATTTCCGTTCCATCAAATAATGATCTTTTATCATTTATCTATCTCACTCTAAATAAATCGAAACAATTATAAGAGTTAATTCAATAATAACTATACAGACTGTCTCGGAATTATGTATACGTTATACATGTGGAGTTCGTTTATACGGATCCTCTCTGAACACTACCGTTTGAGATTACGTTGGACTCAGTTGGATAGTCATTTTCGGTCAGTTTGAACTACATATTTGACTTTTTCCACATTTTTGTCTGTATAGGGGAAGTGGATGGTCCTTTTCGCGATGCTATAGTTTTCTATGGCTGTCCCGATCAGCAAAAAATGTTGTACCTACTTGCATTCAATTGTAGAATATAAAGCGACACAATTCCCCAATATTTCCACCAAAGCAGAAGTATTTTTTCCCTTTAGATTTTTGTGACCGCTCAAATTATTCGATTAACATTATACTTTTGGATCAGCCCTTGTAGTATTCTCGAACATTTTCAATATACTGTACTTTTTATTTAACCATAAGGTTGTTAAAACCAAAAATAAATTTATTAGTCCAATGTGGTGTGATGTTTTTATCAAGTAAATGTCTTTTCTACACTAAAATTTTATAGAATCGATTAAATTATGATATGAATAGCTATCATAAAATAAGATAAATTTCATTTGGTTTTAGTTTTTTTTTGGAAAAAAAGGAAACAAAAATTAAATATTTATCAAAAAAAAGTTTTCATACTTAAGTATAAAGTTGAAGAAACAGTAAAATAAAATCTGTTTTTCTAATTAGAAAAGAAATTGACAGAGATAAACGTACAGAAATTTATTACTTTCTAATTAGAGTGTCGTGCACAAAATAAATAGCTCAATTATAGCTTGTTCAGCGTCAAACTAGCACGTTGCTATTTTGCACGATTTGCTAGACTAGACAGTATAATTTTCTATTTTGGTAGATTTCAAGTGGCTTGAATATTTCGTAAATAAATTCGTAACGTGGTGCTCTATAATCTAAATAGTTCACTCCAACAGATGTTGCGTCTATAAAAATCGATTCTCTTCCCGATCAAACGTTATTTAAATTCTTCTTATTATTATTATTTGTACCATGCGTGGAATATCAGTTGGTAATATTGCTATAGATTCAATAATCAACAGACACGATGTATTATTATTATTATTATTATTATTATTTCTTTTTTGTTGGTGGTGTTTTCAACACAACCCTTGTCCATCTAAGAAGTATTATGATATTTTTCATGTTATCATTGTGCATTTTTCAAACATCCTTCCGCTAAATTCGTACGAAAATAACCATCATTCGTCATTTTGCCATATATTTATTATTTGGAAATCTGCTCGCCAACATTTTTTTCTACTCTTTATCTATTAATATAATTTTTTTCTCTCTCTTTTGGTGTCTGTTATGATATGATAATAGAAAGATGAGTTTGGGAGGGGTCAGGTGTTATTTTAAATTGCACAAAACAAACCCATTAAAAATGACTGTTGTATAGTGAAAGTATCAACTGGATTTGACAATTGTGTGATTTATATCGGAAATTCTAAAGGGGATATAGATATAGAGTGCTGTTGTAAGGTTGCTAAATAAAAAATAAAAAAATTAAACTGAAAAAACAGCAACAAATAATTACACTCAATTATATTGGATTTAGAGCTTTGAATCGATACACAAAAGCACCAAAAAAAAAAAAAACAAAACATCAACAACAACAACATTGATTAAAGTCTTTGTTGAAACTGTTCAGTGTCGATGATCATTTAATTATGATTGGATTTCGGTATGTTGAATAATAATAATAATAATACGAAATAAACGTATTTGCTTTGATATTCTTGAAGTTTTGGAAAATTAGAAAAGTTCCATTGGTAGATAAAATAATAAAGAAAAAAATACTGAAGGTCTCCAATATATTTCTAAATACAAAGGGAACTCATTATAGCACTTACCTACTACAAGTTTTCCCTTCAAAATAACCGCTGTAGTTTTAAAGTTAGCCTCTAATTTATGTAGTGGTTAGGTTTAAATTTAAAGTAAATTGCCAATAGCCATCAGAAAATACGATAACTTTCATGATTTTCGTTAGACGTCTATCATCACATGCTCCCTCCTCCCCACTCGACTAATTAAAAGTTAACCGTAAGGCAATATCTCTTTTAACTTGATTAAAGTAACTAATGAAAAATCGTTGCGAATAAATTAGTTTTGATTTATTCTTTTTTTTTTTGGTACTTAATCATCCTATAAGACAAAACTTCAATTGAGCCGACCCTCTATTTGATTTACTAAAGCTGATCCAAAAATAAGAAGTATCTGATTTTTCTAATAGTCACAATATACAAAAACAAAGGGTAGCATGTCCACAAGTTAGGTATCTAGAACGTTAAATGTCGATATTTGAAAAGCAAATTTCGTCTATCCGTTATAGTGTCAGCCTAAGAGAGGTTCTACTGTAATTTAATTATTTTTTTACAACAAATTGCAATGATTGCCTTAAACGTATAGGGACGTTATTGAACGTTTTCTAGAATGATCCAAGAAATATTTAACGATGATCCAATTTGATAAGGATCATTAAATAAGTTAATTGCAACATTGCTAGGTCAGTCTGGAAGGGCTATAATTGATTAGATTAAAGATACAATCATAGGGTTGGTTTAATAATTGTTGAATAAATTTGAAGTGAAGGAAAAGCGGCATAAATTGAAATACTGATCATATTTATAATTAGATTAGCGATTCTTGAACTTTTTTTTTTCAATTTTGGAGAGTAGCACGACCATTTGCCTTGACAATTCTAAAATATCGATTGTGTAGAAAATTCCGGAAATTTACTGACAATTCACTTAGAGCTTTAATTTTGATCAAACATACATTTATAAGTTCACATAATTATATTTTACAATTCACAATATATCATCAATATAAATTACCACATTAATAAAGTTAATTGGGAATTATATCGTGTTGGAATAGGAACGATAATATTATGAATGAAACTCAATTTGTATATAATTTTCAACTGTCAATGAGTTTATATTTATACATAGTTGGAGAATTTATTCGGCTATATTATTATTATTTATTATTGTCTAGATCGAAACATAAATTTTCGATTAAATTAAATTTGAACGCCTTCAATTTCACTAATTTCCCAATAAAACACAACTTTATCCAATAATAAACAAACAAATCAATTTATCAACAAGACAAAGTACTCTGCTTATACATAAAATAAATTGTTTATATAGATTTACGAAAAAGCTGTTTAACAATCTATCAGTTATAAAAAAAACTTAAACAATGGAAAAAATATAGATAGGATAAATAGTAAGTTTTGTTTTATTGATGGGTGAATTTATCAAAAGCTACTTTTGCCACATTTTACTTGATAGCTTAACTATATCATTCCGACATCTCTATACAGGATGATCCGCCAGTGATTTTTCTGGTCTTGTAGGAATTCTAGTTCCAGTGGAGGAAGAACAGTACACTCGAAGATCTAAAGTTTGGGAAATCGTTTCAACGTCAAAATTTTCTCTAAATATCACATTTTAGATCGTCGAGTCTGTTTTTTTTTTCGCACCCACTAGAGCCAAAGTTACAAGACCAGGAAAGTCTCTAGTCGATCACCCTGTATATATATATATATATTTTTTTTTTCAGCAAATCATTCACGAAACGACGATACTATTTCAGAGTGAGCAAACAGAATACTTGAGTGGTTTACAAATGCCAATATAATGTATGTATAATGTATATATATACCTAGTTTTTCTTCATATGGAAGCTTGTTTCTATTATGAATAAGTGTCATATCGATGAATAAATAGTCGTATTATAAAGCAAATGGAATCAATCAAGAGAAAAAACGACAGCAACTATAGAATAATATTTTATCTACTACCGTGTTAGACTGGCATTTGGCATTATTCTATATTCAAAAGCTATACTAGGATGAACTCATTCCGATACAGACTTCTTAGTGGAGTAATTTTAGCTCAAAAAAGTGCATTATTTCGGAATCCGTCAAAACTACTCCGATTTTGATGATTTTTTTTTTAAATGTCCGTAATCGAAAATACTTCAACCTTTATATGTAAAAAATTGACGCTCGGGCCGATTTTTTTTTTTTGGAAACGCCAAAAATCAAAATTTGAAAAAAAAAATATTTTTTTAAATTTTTCTTGTTAAATTCCTGCAAAGTGTAGGTTATTATAAGAAAAGAAAAATGTAACAGAAGACATTTCACATCCGTTAATGTACGATATATACATATATACAGAGTGGATTATAGAAATCGCCTAACCCATAGCTCCGATCCGTTGGTTTTAAAGATATGGCAATATTTCACAACAAAGTTAAACAGTTTGTAATTATCAATTTTTTGGGTTCAATGAATATTACTTCCTGATTCACCGGAAATGATATGACCTTCAATATTTTCAATGCAATATCCTGTATATTCTATAATCTTCGAATAGTATATAACTATATAACAGTCTTATTACTAATTGATTTAAATAAAAGTAGACTTGAGCATTGACGGAAAATTTTTGACTAATTATAAAATATATTTTGAAAAATCATGTACTGTATCAACCAGCCCTTCAGAATCAAGAGAATGGATCTTAACTTGGAAAAAAATTGTGGTACTTATTCAAATTAGAATGAATAAAGTATAACTAGGTACTTACTCTCCTATTTATGAAATAATATATTTTATGAATAATTATGATTATTGGCTAGAATATTTCGCTCTTTTTATTCATTATTCTTATCATTGTCTGTCATCATTGGTGGAGGATAATTAGTACAACTATTACCATTGCATTTTGTACAAGCTTGGGTATAAAATAGCACGCTTTTTTCTGCAACCACAATTCCCGGTGCAGTCTGCATCGACAGAATATTATTTTTAATACCTGCTCTAGGGCAGGTGACTGGTATATATGTACTTCATATACTTCAGTATTAGGGAATTTGTACTTCCATCCCTATTCAATTGATGATAAATAATTACCTTGCCACAATTGCACTTGTAAATAAACTTGTTTAAGACGTTCAACTGCTGCGTCTACTGTGCAAGATAAATAAGTCAATTGTGTGGAAGCATCTTATGCTATTGTTTTTGTGGAATATTTGTATCGAGATAGATTCAATTCAACCAATAATTTGGGAGGATTGTACATAATAAGGATACATTTGATACCAGTTTCAGAAATAGCGTATGGCTGTTGATTAGGAATTTTAAATAATTCCTCATCTTCTAGTAGATTTTCTTCTCAAATTTTATCACGAATTAATTTTTTTATTTATTGTAAAAAGAATGTATCGAAAACGGCGATAACATGCAAGAACCGGTCTAAAGTCAGACGAAAGAAAACAACTATAGGGCGAGATAGAGACTTAACTATCAAAAAAAACAACACTGATTTCTGATTTTATTTGTTCCCCAAGAAAGTGAAGCCAACCCGGACCCTGGACAGCCGGTCTAAAAGGTAAGAACCATTGCAAGTTGGATGAATATATATACATATATATATA
>JAZBGX010002144.1:0-14305 GCA_037414775.1 Zonitis immaculata | reverse complement strand
TATATATATATATTTTTTTTAATAATTACTCCCTTCGTATTAAATGAGAATATTATTTAACATAATAACGTCATTATTTATTGACGTAAATTGTGGTTTCTTTGTTTCGTAAATAATTCGGTACTGATCCGAAATAGGTAAACATTTTCGATTATTCATTTTTTATCCAAATACTATTATTTGTTGTATCAATTGTATGATAAATAATAATACTAATAGAGATATAGGTAAAAGGGTGGACGCCGGTCGGGATGATTTTGTTATGTATTTGAAAGCAATTTGCAGTATATCAGTATCAGCAAATTTAAATTCTTAAAATCCGATATATTGACCGTCAGCTAAGTCGTGGACCTTTTCTTTAATACTAGAGTCAAGTCCAGTCATCCGGATAAAATAGGAGCAATTCAATTTTTATTACAGGTTAATACCACATTGTACGTATATATCAAGTATTAGGGTAGTTTTCGATGGTTGTCATGGATAACTAAAAGCGACTTATCAATGTGTTCCTTATTGAAGCTATAATATCGATCGTTCATTATTTTTTTTTTTATATGTTTATATTGTCTATATAGATATATTATATAAATAGATAATTTTATTGATAGATATCGTGCTGTGGTGGTTGTGTTGCTTTTTGTCCACTTTAGATTATTGTATTGAGTCAACGAACAAACGAATGATTATATTTATATATTTGTGTTTGTATATATTTTTGATCCATGTCAGCCCTTGGGAGCGAGCCTCTTAAACGAACATCGCCAGAGAGAGAGAGCGGGTGCACGTGTAATCTCTTGTTTCGATACGGCTTTATCTGGAACTTGATCTGGCAATAGTATAGAGAGTAGGACGTCGCGGATGACAAGTGGAGTGGCTTTCGAATGATTTCAATCGAACCGCAAACATCGAGGATAGGCGGATAGAGAATTTACCCTAGAATGGTTCAGTTTGTCGGGTGGCATTATCTTTGTATGTCCATATTGGAATCCCTAGGGGGGTTAATACCGTACTAAAAGGAGCAACTGTAATATCTCTTCATCAGGTGGTCTCTTACTAACTAATTGGTATATATTTATATGTATCTATTCTATACGTACATATATAGTCAATCATTGATATTCATACACCGATACATGGAACTATTACATAAGCAGTTATAATATGTGGTCATTCAAGAAGTTGACATAGAGGAAATTAATAATCCCCAACATCAATACATCTTAAAGTCGACCAAAAAGATAGAGTGTACGCTTTCAACTAATTATTACCGACAAAGTCCAAATCATGTCGACTAGTAACGTCCAGCTACTTATATGTTGTGTTAAAGTTATTGGTGAGGAGGGATGCCTATCTGACCACATACACACCACTTTTAGGCAGTACATCTAGCATAAAATAACCCCTTAATGGCCAATTACCCGTATTTGAAGTGTCGACTAGAATTCACCACCATTTACTAGATACGGTAGTTTCGTGAAATTAATCTTTTCCGCAATACTGATCCTGAGCCGGGCTTCCTTCTACCTAACCTGTTGCACAAGCTCATCCAAATTTAAAACCCTGCTTTGTCCTACTTTTCATTCCAATGTATTATAGTATATATTTGAATTTTTCAATATAATTTTCAATCAAATTTATATGTAGTTTATTATTATTATTATTATAATTAATTTCAAGACTAAAGCTAATACAGAATCAATAAAGAGACGCTCAACATTTTGTTAAAGTTTGGCTAGTGATCGTTTTTCGCGCCCGTCTTCCGTCTCAGCTATCCACAAGAGACGCACCAAACTATAAGCTGGGCTTAATACTTACGGCCCTAGCTTCACACTTGATCATATTTATGCGATGTCCGGATTATCGGTAGCTGACTACCTCTTACAGTTTCAAGACGCCTTATATCGATTTATGGGACATCCAGTACTTGAACGTTTCTATAAATCCCTATTAGACACTAATTAGTTTTATTAGTGACATGGGAGCTTTATACTATATATCTACGTGAGTAGAGAAGATGATGGAGATAGGAATTGACCAAAAAAAATTTAAAATTATATTAAAGTAAGTAATAATTAAGCTGTTGTTGTTATTAGTATTATTTTTATTAATAATAATAATAATAGACTGGTTGGTTGGTTGGTTGGTTGGTTGGTATGTGATAGGATAGCGATTAGTCAATAGAATGAGCTCGTGTTGGGGTGATCAGTGTGATAAACGTTTATTGAGTTAAATAAACAGTCCGCGGCAGAGGCTCATAACTTATAAATATCTATCCTGTTTTCCTTACAGGACTTAGTAATGATATATAGCGGTGTAGCTATAAGGATTATACACCTACTCCTTTCTTCATAAGTTCGCGAGCTCGTGTCTCGCTTGGTTGCGCATATAACTCGGTATCGTTGGGTGTTACGGATATCTTAATAAGATTCATGAAAGGACGCCATATTTTATATCATCCCTATCTAACGTAATGCCACCGTTCATCGTAACCAGCCGGCTGCCCCGTCGTAACGTTCAGATAAGCTTGTACGGCATTGCTTTCTATTTAATGATGCCTTTTACTAGGTGGTAGCGATTTCGTCTAGATAGGTATATCATAATAATTCCTAGCTAACTGTAGAGCCGTTCGCGCGCTGCTGTGCAAGCCAACAATATAATTCCAACAACGCCGTAAATCTCAACTTTTAGAAGTGCGCGGTTCGCTAAAGAGAGAAGAGCAGGAAAGTAAGGGGATTAAAGATCAGTAATCTTATAGGATAGATGAATTATGGCGGTATTTCTCCGTTCCGTTTTATTCCTTGCCGTTCATTGCAAAAATCCTTTATGTTTGCCAAGAAATTGCCATTTAATTGGTCGAGATTACCGTTACAAAATTAATTAAGATTCTATAGGCCATGCATCTTAGGATTGTTATATAAGTGTATATATATATAATAAAATATTAGTCGAAGATGCTTATAGCAAACGTACCAGGTGTGTCACACAAAACATACCCTTAACTACCAAGTCCATACAGTTACATTGGGGCGGTTCGAACGTACATAAGTATCATCATATTTTATTCCGTATCTGTGTTAATCTTACCATATACGACGGTGCGCAATCGGCAATAACCATTAAACACAGCAAAAGATACCCAAGCTAAGTCTAACCTCGCTACGAAATAATACTCAACTGCATATATCATTTTTAGCGCGAGACCGCGCGACAAAGACAAGCATATTTCATTTTCTATGAGAGCTTTATATGCTGGTACGACGTTATCGGAGTTGCCTATGTGCCAAGCAAGAGAACCAAGCCGTTTACGTGTATCGTTGACTCGGTTTTAAACTGGAGAGAATTATTATTTAAGACAAACATTCAACTACAAACTAAACACTTTATATTATGTCAGGCCGATATTATTCTTCCATAACAACACTTTAATAATAATTGTATTGTATAATAATTGTAAATCAACAATAATTATGATCGAAATGAATATTAATCCAAATAACGATGACCTGCTTGGAAGCTCGAAAAAAAAATGAAAATAATGAACCGTTCATTTTTTGACGTTATCAATATTGAGGAAATTAAGGTGATAAAATGATACAATTATGAATGAATTTAATATTTGCAGGACATAAACGAATAAATGTCGAAAACAGCAGCTTTATCTCGTAAACATATACTTTGCTAGTTCCATTTAAGACACATAATTTTATCGGGTGGCAATACAGATACTGACAATTGACTATTTTAAAATGTTTTCTTAGGCAGAGCTTGAATGAGATAACACTCTGATAAATGCTACAAGCGTTTACATTCTGATTGAATTTTAATTAAATTTCTCGACGCAGATATACATTTGATAGGCATCCCTATGTCCCGTATATAACGGCAGTTAGAGTTTTTCTTATTAGCTGTGTTATAACAAACAATATGCGGTTAGCTGTTATGCACTGTGCCTTGCTTGTCTCCCCCCTAATTTTTTTTTTTTTAAGAATACACTGACAGGAAATTAATTCTCAAAAATGAAAGCTGCCAAAGTAGTCCTTTAGTTGGCAATCATCAAATGATAACAACGCATTCGTCTTATTTCATTTAATGAAACCCATGCGGGATGGGTTATCAGTGTTTGTTTGAGAATATTGTTGAATTCGTTGTTCCGTTTTTCTTTCTCATATCTCCTCTTTTTTTTAAATATTTGTTACATTTTGATTAGGTATTTTATTTATAAACACATACAAACAAAGATACCTACTTGTTAACATTTATATAACTACCTATTATATATTATATAATAAAGTTACAATAAAAGTAAAAAAAAACAAAACATTTTATCTCATTTGGGTGTCTCCTTCTTTTTTATAAATAGGGGTTGATTTATTCAAATATAAATACATAGTATACGTGTCGTATTAGATTTACATCAGAAATGGTTTTGTTTACATATGTATATAGAATCGTTCAAGTTTAAATTGTAATATTTTTGTTAAATTTAAGGATTAATTTGCACCTCGAAGGTGTTCACGGTGATTTAAACAGCTTGAATTGAATTGAAACCATCTATTGTATAATATTGTATCCAAGCTGCAACAATATTCTCGTTTTATATGTATCTACCTATAAATATATAGAGTTGTAAATGTTTCAACTAACAAATCAGCAGTTCTCACATGTTTGAATTCAACTGTTGAAGGGAATTAAAGGAACATAGACATTTCCAGGGTGACGATGTAAAACGTAAACGATAGATAATAGGCTAAGAAACTTCCAGTAAATATAAATATCATGAATAAATGTGATGGGAAATGAAATATACGAGCAGAAGAAGAAGAAGAAGAAGTAGAACGAGAAGTAAAAGATTGTCCTTTCCGCAACATTGTTGAGAATAAATGTAAGTGGATTCGATAGGAACTGCACTTTCCACTTACCAAGGATAAGCTCGGTAAAAGTGCGAAAAGCTTTATCCAAAGTCAATACTTAAATGATTTTAAATTTAAATTGAGTCTTGTTTCTATAATCGATCATCTCGCCTAATTTTATTCATTCTTATATCTATAATGCGGTGACATTACAGCAAAGAGAAATAATGAAAAAAAAAAAAAACGAAAGAAAATTGTCACCCCTCTCTACCATTTACCCATTATCCCTAATTTTTATTGCCATTTTTATCATTACCGAGATTGCGACGGTGGCGTCGTAGAGTTAATCGGATCACAAGTCGGGCCTTTAAGAACGTGATCAGGAGATGCGGCAAGGATTTGCTGTGTACGCCTGTCTTCATCTTAGTCTCACATATCTTACGGTCTGCGCCCCCAACGGATAGGAGATGGAAATTGAATAAGCCAACTCAGAAATGGACGTGACAGTATATTTTTTATCTTTAATTTAGCAGCGAACTGATAAGTAGCTGCTCCCCGACGGTGAATATGCATTTCGCCTAAAGGCGCTCAGACTGAGATTACGCTCTATATCAGTATTTATTATTCATAACCGAGGCGGAAAGTTGAAATACTACTATAATATATGATGAGAGAGAGAGAGAGAGAGAGCGTTTTAAATGGTGCCCGTTGAGATCATCCCTTAAACAACTTGGAACGAAATATAATTGTCAATTCAATATTATATATCTATATATTTCATTATTCTCTTCATCACTATAGCAACTTAATAGAATAGCTTATTTATAACGAATACAAAATAAATACAAAACACAAAATCTTAAGCTTACCAATCCTGTACATATACATTTATTTATACTAACATGTATATTGTATGTATAGAGATATTTATCTATCTACCCTTTCTTATTTATCTGTTATCATTATAATAGTAAATACGAGCTATTGTGATTTTAAAGAATTCATTTGTGCATAAAATCATAATTAAAAGGTAATGCTTTGTTTTAACATCATTGTTCCATTGCAACGATCTTGTTTTAGCGAATATTCTTAGAAGATTGCCTTACGTTCCGACTAGGGATAATGAAGCCAATCCGATTTTCCCAATTAAAAATGCTTAAAGTTAAGTTGTCCAATACCTGTAATGCTAACGTCATAAAAAAAAATTAATTATATCAAATAAAATTTATGACTAGAATATTAATTAAATTTAAACTCTCTAAACTATAATATATGTAGTATATACCATAAACACATCTACCTAGTTGGATAAAATTTAATGGCTAAAACGGACAACGCTATCTGAAAACTGACATAGATTATCATTGGTTGTTGTTGGCTTTAGTTTCCTGGAGACTTGGAAACTTGCACGATGACGAGCTCATTGTCTCACACCCCCTAACAATTTTGTAACCTATCTGATTCAATGAATTGAATTATCTGAAAGACATAGAATCATCTCGATCTCTATTTCATATTCACTATATTGATGTGTCCTATAATTCTAACAACAAATTTCTATATTTAAAGGATAGAACAATAAAAAAAACACTTTATGGGAAATATTCATTTATTATTACTTATTCATTCATTTATTTATTTTGTATACATATCTAAATTAATAATAATTGGAAAAAAATCACGGTAAAGTAAAACATTATTTTATACATGGATGTATTTTTTTTTTAGACATTGCTTCACATAGACATGGTCACAGGCTACAACACGACAGTTATTAAGAATATAGAACAATTTTAGATATCAACATGAGTTTTTTTTTGCGTATATTTTCTATTATCATCATTTTTTTTCCAATTCAAATAAAAAAAAAAAAAATACGTAATAAATCTCTTCAACAATCTTTGGTACAATTATTTTTATTATTATAAATTCAACATGCACCATAAAATTTTCAAAAGGGTATAAATATAAGAAACTTAACGTTAAAATCACACATGTAAAATTGGTTGTATAAACCCAATTATCATATAATTAATTAAGGAGACTATCGAGAAAAAAAGATCACGCAAAAATTCAATAATAATAATAATAATAATCAACTATTATTATTATTATTAATCATCGAGCTAAACAGACAATAAAGAGAGCACAACATTTATTGTCTAATTATTGACAACCCTATTAAAAATTTTATTGTTTCATTAGCAATCTCTATTAACAAAGAAAATTCAATATTAATCCCAGTCTAAGTACAGAATAGAAATCACACTGGAATCATAATAGTAATATTGATAATAATGATGATTAATCGCGTTCATTATGATGGTATTGTCCGCCTGGTTGATTATCGAATAACGACATTTTCAATCTTTTACATTTCGCCCGGCGATTTTTAAACCAGAATTGTACATTCTTTGGTTCTAATCTTGGAAATTTTTGACGATAAGGCATACAATTCAATTCTTCCGTATATTTCAATATTAAATTATGCGATGGATGTGTATTTAATGAAAACCATTGTTCTAAACGTGGTACTTCTGTAACAGGATCAATAAATGTACGATTACGTTTTCTTCGTTCATCAGCTGATAAACCGGACATAGTTAATGCACTAGAACCAGGTGGTGATGTTGTTGTATGAGATAATCCAGGTATATAATGGCTCATATACATAATACTATGGCTGAACATTGAATTTGGTACTAATGGAAAACCAGCTGTCAAACGTTCAATACCATCACTAGGTACTCGTGGTAATAATGTTGTTTCAATATCTGGTGAATTGCAATAACGTTGCGACATTGATCTAGATACCGGACTATTTAAATTACTATTATCAAAATGACTTTGATTATCATTCTCATTATCATTATCCTCTTCATCCAAATCCGATAAATTATCTTTATTATTATTACTATTATTATTATTATTATTATTATTTAGATGATCGACCGGTGAGTGATAGTTGATTGGTTCATCTTTCGGTTCCGTTTTGCAAATATCGGACTGGAAAAAAAATTACTAAAATAATATTGCAATTATGAGTTGAATCGATTATAGATTTACTTGTAAATTAGTTGGTTGCGATGATGGTGTTACCGTTGACGTTGGCGGCGGCGGTGGTGGCGGTGGCGGCGGACGCGGTGGTGGCAGTGACAGTGGTGGTGTAGCTGATCGTGGACTATTTTCTCTCGAATCATTTTTTTTATGCGTCGTCAATGATAACGGTAATGATGGACTAGATGGTTGTATATCATTAATTTCATCATCATCTAAATCAGAACCAGCATTTGAGAATTCATCAGATGTATGTGATGTTTGTGGACCACGTCTTGTTGTTAAATTATGTTTCAATCTATGTTCAGTTAATTTATCCGAATTTAAATAATTATCGGCTATTAAATATCCAGTACCATTTGTTGGACTATGATTACTATAACCATTAACAGTTAAATGGCATGGTAATCCCGGTGTAACATTACGAATTTCGGCTCGTTTTTGTGCTGCCCGTGCATTTTTAAACCAATATACAACATTATTGACATCTAATGGTTTACGGCCTCTTCTCGATTCAAGATTATTTAATTCTTTAACATATTGTTGGATTTGTTGTCGACTAGGATGTTGATTTTCTGTAAACCATCTTTGTAATTTTGGTAATTCTAATTCAGGATCGAAACTAGTTCGCATTCGTGTTTTCTGTGTTGGAAATTGATTATGAACTGTTTGTATAGCTGGATGTTGTGTTGTATCTGATATTGTGCGTTCCGATATTTTTGTAGATTGTGGTGGAACTGAATATTGATTTGTAAATGGACCACTAAATTGGGAACGTGTAACTGGTGAATGGGAACTAAATTGTGTTGACCACCATTGATCAAATTTTCGACGTATTTCTTCCGATATTTCCGGTATCGGAGTACCATTTGATGATGTACGACATATTTGTGAAAGAAGAATCTGTAAACATTTTTAATCAAAAATTGAATAATAATTAATATTTAATAATAATAATGATAATAATTATGATTATTATTCTTATTGTTGTGGTAGTATATTTAAATATAATACGGATTACCGCATTAGATCCGTTATGAGATTTAGATTGGTTGATAGTTAGATTAACAAAGTAGCGAATATGATGTAATTATGAACGTTGTTGAGTTTATATGGAATGTAAATTCTAGAGAGTCTTTGCATATGGGTTTTTAGGGTGAAATTAGGGTACTTAACAACAGACGTTCGAAGCCATGTTTTCCCGGATTTATCTAAGGTTCGACTAGATTCAAATGAAAGGCGCAAGTGTTACGATTTATAAGCCGCAGTAGTTAGCCGAACGAATGCTTTTCGTATATGGAATATAAGTATATGTTATACGTAGTGTTTATAATTATATCTATATATACATATATACTTATTTTTGCTTTGTGGACAAGGATCAAGAACCGCTAAACTCTCTGAATGAGGTTGTACGTCTATAATCCGTCTCTAATAAATAGAAACGGGTTCTAAACATGACTCACCCCTCTCTAAGTGTTTGTTGTATTTTATATCAATTGAAGAAGAGAAACGACATTGTGTGCAGGGTGGGGTTTAAGATCTATTTGGTGCTGTAGGATGTAGAAGGCTTTTGATCTCATTAATACCATGAAATAATGCTACATAATCTTATTAAAAGCGAGGTTACTGCTATTCTCTGCACCCTTAATACATTCATTCCCGTTTAATTCTTAAGACGAGCGCCTCATAACCGTTTCCTTCGTAAAGCAGACTAAATTTTGATATATTACACTCATATATATATATATATAAAAAAACAACATTCACAAGATAGCAATAATAATAATAATAATAATAATTAATATAATAAACTCACCTCATCTAATGGACAACCAGATGATAATAATAAACCATGGGATTGTATCAAAAGAAATCTCAATAGTTTATCTTTAATATCGGAAAAACTACCAGGCCTCCCTCTAAATACTTGAATTCGTAATGTAGCGACTGTTGTTAATTCACCTAATATATCACCAACAGTAACTAATGGATCATCAGAGATTTGTTCAAAATTTAATGCTTTCCAATTTTTAATAACAACAGTTCCTTTAGCTGCTGCAGCACTATCAGCTGAATAACCTAAACGTAATAATGCCGCTTGAACTAAACTATGAAATGGTGTACCAACAGGAATTATAACAAAACTGTCTGTTTCAATCATTGGACGTCGTCGCCAAACACCATGATGTAAACCACGATTTTCATCTAATGTACAAATTGCTTCTACAATACAATGAACCGGAAGTGATTTTCCTGAAAAAAAACATATAATTCTATTAAATATTTCCGAAGATTGTAACCACAATAAGCCGGCATATTACAACAACAACAACAACAACATTATCATCATTTCACATTCTAATTTAATTATTATTGTCTAATTGTGTTTTAGTTAATTGTATAATAATTATGATGATAATAATAATAATTATTATTATTATTATTATTATTATTATCAGTATATTAAGTGAAGATAATAATTGTTATGAAATTGTTGGATCTTGATTTCAAGTGGCAAATGATCTGGAGTGGTTGTCAGTGTCAAAACATATAAAAAATGGCGTTACAATGCAAAGATAAATAGTTAACTAAGAATGGCTTTTTAGTTGAAGGGAACAATACGATAGATGATCGCGCGATATAGTCTCAAGGACCGCATCAGTTGGAGCCGTACGAAATTTAATGGGAATGTATAAAGCGGAAAAGTATCCATACTGATAAGAAAGACAGACAGATCAATTGATAGTAGGGCAGAGATGACATTGAATGTGGTGTTAAAGTAAAAGATTTCTTCATTTCCTTTTCATCTTACTAAGAAATGGGAAAGTTTTGTCGTTTCGAAAACGTTAAAACTCCGATATATAAATGGTGTTATCGATGATGATCGTTGTTGTTGTTGTTAGTGTTGTAGTAGTAGTAATAGTAGGGGTTTCGAAGTTATATCAATAGAATAGAATGTACAGGTAATAAACCAAGACAGGTCGGGTGGTATTAGTATTTGTTGGTCGCCTTGTGTATGATAATCTTGTTAGTTTAAGATGGTTTCTGCATATTACAGTTAGCTTTGAATGGAGCAACCTAGACCTAGCCGCGCGTCTTATAGATTAGTTGGCTAAAGCTCATAACCACACTATACAATGGACATTGTTGATTGACGTCAGATATACGAAACAGTGAAAGGTATTAATTTCAAAGTCTTGTTACTTTCGGTTTTATTAAGGCGAATTTTAGTCTTAGGATGCAGATGGTATGAACGGGTCTCTATGTACTAAATCTCAGGGATCCGGCTGCAGGATCCAACCGGGACTTAATCCTGTCGGCTTACCGCGCTGTGTATAGTCCACTAGTCGCTAATCCCACCGGTTCTAATCCAGGCCAGGCTGACCAACGTCTTAACTGGGGCTCATATTGCCTTCCGGTCCTTTGTTCTAGCTCAGTTGATCAATAATAATGCAACCTTATAAATAATAAGACCGATTCTAATAAAGGAACGTCATGACTTAAATCGCCCCTTATACTCTCCCCTTTATTTCACCATTTAATTTTACACATTCCAACAATTACATTTAATTAATTTATTCAATCGAAAAAAAAAAAAATGAATTCAACTAATCATTTGATAATATAAAGTGATGAAATGTTTTAGATCGATCGATTCTACAACTTGAATAGAATTTTAGACGCCTATATAGTCCCGTATTATGTCAACAAGTACTTTCTTGATATCTAACTATAGAAAAGACTACGATTCTTTTATTGTTCCGATAAGGGCGATTTAATGTTTTGCTAAATCACAAATAAACCACTCTTGAAATATTTGAACACCATTATACTAAAAAATAACACTATCTTGTTATTATCATATTATTAATTAGATTGTTTTCTTTTTCAAGCAATTATATTGCGACATAAAAATAGTATAATATTTTATTTGAATATAGTGTCAGTAAAGTCCATAGACATGTTCATAACAGTGGTATGTCGCTAGGCCGAAGCGTCTTACACAACAGCTTAACTTCTATCCATTTTCTTATTAGCTTAAGTCTTGTTAGTATAAAGTTTTAATTCGCGCAACTTGTAAAGAGTCGAGTAGGAGGCGCGGAAAGGGCTGTAAAGTTCAGTTTTAGTAAGTGTGAAGGGTCTTCGAACCCGCAATACTGTTTACAATAAGTCCTTTGCCCTGTTCTGTTATAGCGCTAATACGATTTCATGCTGGATTTGTGATAAGGATTTAAAGGAGCCACTCGGATTGCAAAACATCTTTAAAGTACTCCTTATACAGTGTTTCAAGTATATTTCAACAGGATAAATCAACTGTCTGTCGTATTTTATATCATAGATTTTTAATGGTAATTCTATAGTTATATATGGAATTAAATCTCTGATTTAAGATCATTTAATTAACAACAGGTGGCATCCTACCATATAGAGACGACTAGATCTTATATTTTATTGATTAGTTGAGAAATTGGTGGTTCAGTTGTAATTCAATTGAGAATTATTTGAAAAAAATTTATTTTCATTAACAGACAATTTTAAGATGAATTTTGAATTTGAACGAATTATACACTGGAAGACTTCCCTTCAATTATCTTCTAAATTTCATGCGAATATCTAATGCATTACGATATTTTCTAGTCAAATTTTGAATAAAAATTTCCAATAAACATTTATATTACCGTTTACAAATTTATAAATTAAAATATAAATGCAAGAATTATTAATATTATAATCTATAGTTGCTTTATCTTATAAGAAACCCACTGAAAAATATAAAGAGCAACAAAAGTAAATCTCGTCAGTTAAGTAGATTTCTTTTTAACAAGCCATATAAATTAATAATCATCTTAGTGTTTGGTCGGAATGAAAATAAACCAAGTCGCCTTAATTAATTTTTTCGATAATGATATATATATATATATATATATATATAATATGTAATAGTAATAATAAGTAATAGTATATCAGTAGTAAGGCGGATGTACACTATCACAGTGTGGGTAATCTGTCCGCGTTCCCCAGCCGGACGTTTATCTGCTTCCGCTGTTGATCCCCTTCAATCCAGTTCGAAGTTTCTGAATATCCATCCAAGCTCATGTATTGCTCACGAATTGCACATATATTCCTTTAATCCATCAGTGCGTGCTTATCTCTACGAATCACTCATCTGTCTCCTTCCGTTTTAGAACAATCCTAACCGCCCATTCTAGCAAACACTACACCAACAGGATTAAGACCATCACTGTCTATTCTTTATACGATAAAATTCATCACTAAGCTAGTACAATGATTCTTTTACATATTTACAATACTATTTAACTATTCACATAGTAAATAGAAATTTATATATTGAATATATATTTTGAATAAGAAATGACAACAACAACGCTACAATCATCCGATGTTTGATTCTTGAAATGCAGACTACTTGGAGAGTATAAAAGAAGGTTATATTATGATCGATTTTTCAATTGGCAAACCACAAATAACTCGCAAGTATTTTCTTGTTGCAAACCCACTATATGCGTCTTATTTATTTAGTAAAGAAGCTTTCAGTATCGAAAATATTTTTATTACAAGAAATGATGAAATTGATAAGTTAAGAAGTAAAGAAAAACTATTTCATGAAGCTTCATAAATAAATACTTGGAAAACTGCAAAGTTCCTTTTTCATTTGAATATTGAACATATTCATTCTATATTATAATTAACAATAATATAAAACTATAAATTGTTTTTCTCTATATTACATATAGGTAGCTATATTGAATAATTTATTAAGTTGATGGATGTTGTTAGATTGTGATCTATTGAGAGGACGATGGTGATCACCTTGGCGACAACTATGCCGTTACTGATCCAGGATCAGACAGACCGCTAATCTGTCGATATGTTGAGGCTGCACGACGAACTTGCCCACCATGAATACAACTATAAACCTGTTCGATTCGCTTACCTAATCCCAATAATATACGGATTAATTTAGTTAGGGATTAAGTTTAGCTATTGGTGCGCGTTATCGTCATTTTCCAGAAATACATTACTTTTACCGACAGATCTGATCTCGTTGTTCTGCCCTCTTCTATTCCATAAATATTATTTACTGATATACGTAGTAGATATATATATACTATATATACGTTTATATATATATAATGCGAATTCGCCCGAATACCTTAACGAACAGATGATTTACGCAACGTCTATGAAATACCCTCCTTTTGCACAACCCCTAACTGTTTTTCCTGCACTCTATAAATCCAAACAAACACAATATTCAGCTACTTTACCCCCATTAATTCTCTTATATATCTACTTAAAGAGCAGTTTTTTTACTTTAAATTTTTATTTCATCAATTTATTTATAAACATACATACATATATACACATAATAT
>JAZBGX010002143.1:0-13394 GCA_037414775.1 Zonitis immaculata | reverse complement strand
ATTATTATTGTTTTTATCTTTAGACTGTTGTCTTTGATACTTTGATAATTTTTTTTTTGTATAGTTTGGATTCATCTAATTTTCCATAAAAATTGCAATTTTAAAAGTAAAAGGCAAGCATCACATGAACTTCATCTCATTAAAACTTGCTTTCATGATACATACAATTATAGATTGTTGAGATAAGCTTTCATTTGTTTAGCTTTTATAAAATATGGAAAGAAATAAATGAATAAATAATTAAAATGAATCCAATTTAGTACGTAATTAAGTTATCGTTTCTGTGTGGGGATTAAATATTTGTCGTTGTGTGTGCGCGCCTGATCATATTGTTTCAGCACATGAATTCGATTTGATGAGTATTATCGTGAAGGAGTTTTGACGAGAAGGGTAGGGTGATTGGTGGTGGTGGTGGTGAAATTGATATAGCTGCCCCAAGCACCGGGTTGCATCCAATCAACCCGTCTAGTGCACTATATATAAGTCAACCTCAATCAGGTCGAACGCGGTTTTATGCGCATTTCTCGCTTTACGACATTCAACAAATTGAATTTTTCCGACGAAACAATAATAAATTGTGTCCGGTGACATGGGTCTTGATAATCCTAAGGCACAATATATGAAAGTCTTCATTCGCTGTCGTTGTTGTTGTTGTTGTTGATGTTGGCGTTGTTGTCGACAGTGTATTGGAATACGACTTGTAAGAAAAAAAAACAGAGTCACGTGCAGACGGTGAGCCCGCTTCGGAATGACAGACGTGAACATAATTTGACAGCAAATAAGAACAGAGGGTAGGAAATGATTGTATGAGGGGGAGAGAAACGATTAGATAATCTAATAGAAACTGCCATGTCACAAGGAGGTGTTGGTCGGAAATGCCGCCTGCATATACTGATTGCCTTCATGTATACATATACATATAGATAATCTTACATATATGTATGTATTATATATATATATATATATATATACAGAGTGTGTCTAAAAAAAAAGAATCTAGCAATTTAACAGCCTATAATACTCATTGAATTTTTCATAACCTTATACATGAAACCGTTTTATCCAGTTTTACTCTTGGAATAGGGCATATTTCTCTAAGGGGAAAGATTATTCTAACAGTTTCCATAATAAAAATTAAAAAAAGTTCGAAACACTAAAAAATATATCAAATCAACCCTTTTACAAGCACAAGTTCTAAAACGATTCTCAAAAGTATTTTTATGGAATGGAAATTCAAAATTTAAAAAGGATTTAAAAAAAAGATTTAACATTCAATAATATTAATTATTATATTAACATTTATTTTTAAACAGCCCTATGTACGTATATAGAAATGGGGGCCGACGCCTACGCCGCCGCCACCTCGTCAACGCCTAATTGTTCGACTTTCTGTTCCGTTTTGCATAAAACATTACATCAATTACGGAGCATTGTCTTCACCTACTGTTGTTATTACGCTCTATTAAATGTTAAACTTGATAATCACAGGCAAGCCAACAATAAAAACACATCGAAATTAATACAAAAATTTATTTTAATAGAGTCTTTGATCTCATTGTATTCATCTTTTTGATAACACAATGACTTTATTAATTGAATATATTGAGTAATTTATATCTACTTTTACAGCTACAGTTATATGGTAATATGATTATGAAGAAAATAACCAGAGCACCGTTAGTCATTGCCTTGCTAAAATTCAACTTATCAAAATTTGACTCAAATCAAATTTGAAATTTCTGAGAATATTCTGGCATTTGCAGTGCTAGGAGCGATGCTCTAATTAAAATTGGTGTTATTGAAATTGTTCGATTTGGACATGTATAGGTATATGTATAAATTATTATTAATTGTCGACTTTCAAATCGGATCGATCGCTTTGAAAATGATTCCGAGCTCCTCGAATGTCTAAAAATGGAAAGAAATTATAAATAAGGTCACCACATTTGATTAAAAGTCGTTTCTATTTACGAAATTCAACAAATTAAAATGGGCAATACGATAAGATAATAACGCCCACCCGGTATGTTAATTAAATTACTTTCACATCTCAAAATGTATTGTGAGAACAAATTAATATGTCAGTTGAATTTCCTTGTATCTTTTCAGCTTTCTCATCATGACAACATTTTAATTCATCTTGATGAAATACCTAAGGCACTAAATGGTTTTGTTTTTTTCTTCTTCTTTTTCTGGTTCGTCTAAAAGTTGAAATACTTTCCCATTAACATTGATACTACGAGTTGCCCATTTTCTATATATCTTTTCTAGATCAGGAGTAAAGCCATTAGGCTTCATTAGTTTAGTTAATGTTTTAAATTATTAGCGAACGTTTTGCCGACAATTAAAATTTACCAAAAAGTAATTGCGCACCATTTTCTAAATTAGTCCATTAATGTCTACAATTTTCGTCAATAATTAAATCCGCATGCCGCATCAAATCTATGTGGCTTTATTTCACAAACCATTCTTTCCACTCCTTCACTCGTCTACTCTTATTCTATATACGCACATACATACGTACTTTAAATTCCAAATTAACATTTATGTGCAAATTCGGATAAAACTTTGAGATCACGCGCTCTTCAGAATTTGAACGTAATTTTTACTACAATTTGATATCTAAGCATGGACAGTATACCGTACCGAATCCATGTCAATATATGCATGTATGTGGTAGCGGCGAAACGCAAAACGACGTCGCTTATAATAGTTGTCGAATGGTGGTGGTATAGTGAAGGCGCCGCCGATATAGCGATGGCATATATCTATACATATATGTATGTATATGTATTCATGTATATAGTGGGGCTATGCGAAACTCTAGGGAACAACTGCCTAACTCGATTCCAGGCCGCGCCGCCGGGGGCCTTAATCAATAGAAGCGTCGCGGCAGGGACCAATTACATGCCCACTTTACTTCTAACACCGTTTGCATACATTTACCTAAATGTGCACGACAAAGACTCTTTATCTTATCTCATCTATTCTAAAACATATCTTTTCGCTGATTTTGTGACAGAAGACGCACATTTTCATTTTGATTATGCACAATATTAACACATTATAATATTATGATGATGATGAGACTATCAAACAAATCATTCATTTTGACAGAAATAAAGCAATTTATTAAGGGAAAATGGTTCAATTGATTTTTGGTTCATTAAAAATACCGGATGTCGGTCGCTTTTGTACATTGATACATACATATATTCGTGTCTTATTCATTCGAGTTGCAATTCATAATGAGACTTCTATCAATACATTTCCTTAATTATAGATACTTATGTTTATATATTTCCAGTAATTGTTGAAGATTCACTATATAGAAATTGAGAGGAAAAAATCGAGAAACAATCCATAGTTATTCTGTACTTGGTACTTGGTAGGTAATTATACACAAAGTTAATGTGTATTTGATCGTTATACCTAGGAAGCTTTTCGAATTAAGTACCTGTTTATTGGTAATTATTCTAGGTTTTATTAATAGTTCGAATTACTCTGTATTGCGGTATTTCTGTTTATACAACGCCAACGTCAAAAGTTATTTATAGTTTGTTGAAAATACATATGTAAGGGAGTAAAACTGAAAGCGTTTTAATGAGCGAACCAAGTCCCAGTTTAATTGGCTTGGATAGTTGCAATTATCAGTATAAGCACAGGTCTAAATATAATCAACATAGATAATGATAGTAAAACAAACAAAGTTGGTTCCCTACTATCATATTTTAAGTATATATATACGCATATCTATTTGGTAGTTGGTAGGTATAATAAATCCACAACTTGTCCTAAATTTTGGATGCATGCATGACAGTGACAATATGTACATTGTTGCCTATCTTTTAACTAGATTTGTCACCCGAAAATGACGGTCAAACTTGAATATTGTCCTTATCTTAAACGAACAGAAGGTATCATCAGCATGGCCTAAATTATACGAAAAGTCAATCAAACTTTATAAATTTACAATGAAATTTCTTCAAATAACAAATAACAACCAAAGATTACCATGTGGCAAACTAAGCAGAAATATTCACGACAGGCCTACTATACAGCCTGCCCTGTAAAGCAAAACAAATTTTTGAGACGAAAAATCTATAAACGTTTTCACATTACACACACGGTTCATTTGTTTTGATTTTGACAATTCAACGTAAATATGGAAATATCAAGGCAGAGGTATTTGTATAAAAAAGCCTTCTTGTCGCGGCCAACTCTACCTTTATACTTAAAATTGTTGTTGCTCTTGTAAGTAATCCAACTCGAGGGTTCAATTAGATTTCAAATTTGATAAGACTGAATAAGAAAGCATAGGCCACGACAAAGATTCATTAATAAACAAATTTGTTTTATTGGGAAACTCGAATGAGGATAGGTCAATCTTACAATTAGTAGGGATCTTGAATCTGTTAATCTTCCAACGTGGTAGTTTTATCGCGGACGAACAATAGTTAACTTGAACATAAATATATCTAGATGGTGTTTTGTTCTTTTTGTCAAATGGAAATTTGCATTTACCGGATTGTTAAGGCTCTGGTAAACACCACTTGGTTTTCGTCAAATTTTGCTGTATTTATTTAAATAGAATAACCAGCTTAAGGGGGCCCTTCTGCCATATGTGTATATAGTTGAATCAATGAATCTTTGCTTTTACGTCATCTTTAATTGCATCAAGTTACGACAAAAGTTTGACTTGCACGTCAATAGATTGAAATAGTAACACTTAGTAACACTAAAATAGGCGCATGTCAAGGTTGTCCCACAACTAAGTGAACTTAACTCAACTAAAAGCAAAGATTTATTGATCCGACTATATGTAGCTGTTGCCATGCCCTATCAACATACGGAGACAGTTGAACAGAACCAGAACCATAAACTATCACAAAATGAGACATATATATTATTACCTAAGCATTCGTGTACGAATATATATACGAATATATACGCATATACACCAATATATATGCGAATATATACGAATACATACGAATATATACGAATATATATACGAATATATACGAATATACACTAATATATATAATATATATAATAATATATATAATTTTTCAAAAATCGGGCTCTGTCCGGACCTGCGAACCTACTTTCCTGAACATATAAAATAGCGACCCTTGCTTCATTTCTTAAAATGAGAACGTAAAACGAAAAATTGTAACTAATGTATTACTATATGCGAGAGATTTGTGTTTACCAGAGCCTTAATGCAAAGTGGGTGCATTAATCAAGAGTACCGGCCGCACTGACAGGGTAGTTTGGGGGGGTTGATGTTATTAAAACGCTAGTACACGGCAGCTAATTAATTTTATGCAACGCCACACTTGAATAGCTTTCATAATGAATGCCTATACGCTTTTTGATGGCTTTTTATTTTTATTAGTTTCATTATTATTAATAGTATTATTTTTTTTTTTCTATGTGAAACTTATACATGATATCAAAATGATTGGCAGCTCATGCTGTGGTCCCGTCTACTAATTACTCTCAGTTTATACCATCGAGGACTTTATTAATTAAAAGTCGTTTCAGGCGTTTAAAAAGGTACACAGCACACTTTTTCTATTCATTCCATAAACGGCAAATTCATAAAAGAACCTCTGAGAGGGATAATATTGAAACGTATTCACTAAAAGGGTGCGATCAACTATTGACCTCTCTACTTTAAACTAAATCACTAAATTAATAAACGATACAACCCTTTTTCTTTAGTAAAATTTTATAGAAAATTGTAACAACGCCTTTTAATTAATTTATAAAAGTAGCAATTCGAAAAAGTGAAAGTTAAATTTAATGAGTTCATTTAAATTATAATTTACACTCGTTTTCTTGTTTTTTTTTTATTTTTTGTTTGTTCGATTTTAATTAAATCGATAATTTGTGTAGATTTTCATCACGAAATTAAACGTTTCGCAACTACTAATAAATGTTATCCTAACATTATTATTTTGCTAAATAAAACATCGTCCATGTATATACAAATTTATAAAATACGAGAATAGCCGTTGCAATCAATCCACTATCTTGTCCGTGGCATAATCTAATTAACAGCACAACTAATAATTTTCCCAGTACAACGTGACTATAATTGGATTCGTTAATCAGAAAGTGCCCGCGGATAATCGCGGTATTTTCCACAATATATAAGATACTCCCTAATTAAAGTGAATAACCAAAGTTCTGAAGGGATATATAATAATAATTAATAATAATGATAATTTGAGAGGGAAATAGTAACGAAGAGGGTGATAACAAGAGAGAGAGACAGAGAGAGAAAGAATTACCTCTTATTATATTATTGTATCAGGACTACATCTAGTGTGAGATTGTTAAAGTTTTTTTGTTAGATTTACGACTAATATTTTAGAATGTTAGTTGTTTTTGTGGTTTGATTTTTGTTAATTTTATTGTTGTTCTTTTAGGTTGTTTGGGAATTCGGGAGCGTGTTCGGCGTGCGGCCAAATAATACCAGCTAGTGAATTTGTCATGCGATCTGGTGGGCCGTCGTCACAACAACCAGGAGCACCGTTACATGTTTTCCATTTAAAATGTTTCGTTTGTAGTAAATGTGGTGCACCTTTAGTACAAGGCGACCGTTATTATATGTTAGCTGGTAGTTTAGTATGCGAACAAGATTGGCACAAATTGTTGAAAAGTTCCGCTGCTACACCAGCCGTACGTAAAGGCAAAGTCGGACGACCACGCCGGAGTCGTGACTGAATGGAAAACCACATCCAAGAAACATCTGGTAAGAAACAAAAATTCACTTTATTTATTCAACTACAAGTAAAACAATCGTTTATCCATAAAGATTTATCAAATTCCAGTTGATTTGTAGTGAAATATTCATTGCATTTTTTTTTTTGAGTAGGTTGTGTGTGCATCTTTGTTTCTTTCAAATGAAACAAGTACTTACGTAGTTAAATTCTCAAAGAAATGACATCATCGTTTAAAATCTATCGATGTGAAATTGAAATCAATGACTAATTGCCTTTCACAAATTTTACACTATAATCCACTTTTGGTGTGCTAGTTTGATAGAATTTACAGTCTTCTCTGTTTCACTAATGTAAAATTCTCATGATTCATACTTTTAATTTGGAGCGAGATAAAGATAACGAACATATTGCATTTTTCTATTTTATTAGCTATCTATCACTAGTTGATCGATTTGAACATAATTTTTTAATTATACAATTTCAAATAAGACTCGTATATATATATAAGGGTTGTTGTTTTTATTTTACTTAATTTTTGCTTGAGCAAATTTTAAATTAATTCAGTATAAACGTAAATAGCCCCATTTCCGTCGATTAACAATGTTCAGCTTCGGGCGGTAATTCTGCAAGTTTCCCCAACTAGAAATGGAGAGTCTAAAAGCTCTCAAAAGCGTGCGCTGCTTGCTTCCATTTGATATTTAAATATGCGTTTAATGTATTGTTTTATGTTACAAATTTAATGTGGCTGAGTAATTAATTATCGATGGTTTCATCAAGATTACATTTTGAAACGTCCATTAATGGACAGGAATTAAAAAAATTGTTCTGCTACAACAAAACCACCATCTCTCTTCTACCACCCCGCTATAAAAAATTAATCATTTCGTATATAGATAAGTCTTTGCTTATTTACACTCAATTTCTTGATGGTAAATATCGATATTTTTTATCAATTATTATTAGTTGAGTTGCAGAGGCCGATTTTTATACTTGGTGAAAATATGTAGATACCTAAATTCAATCAGAATAATATATTACGGATAGTCGGCATGAAGTTGCCGCATTAATATGAATTACAACAGTTTCAGTACGTTAACTGGCTGTGTAATGACCTTCAAGATAAACCACCACACCATGCGAAAAGTGTAATAAATTTCAAACTCCAGCTTACACAATTTGTTAATATTACATTTGACGCACACACGAAGGGGCCCCCTAACATTTAAACACGCAAACCTATTTGGGTTTTTTTTTTAATTAACAGAAAATTGACCGATAGCGGATTTACGAACAAAGACATTTTCCACTAATCTAATAGCTATAAAGGATATTGTTTTTTATTCATTTTTTTATAAGAAAAAATAAAATTTCGTGAGCATTAATTACCGCGGCAATTGAATAGAATATCAATGCAGTTAGGTTCTATAACATGGCATTGTTAAAATACCAGCCAGCGACTGACATAATGGGCCACTGTTTGTATATAGTTTATAGTACCTTCGCCATTTTTAGCTCTTGTTTTAGCTTTTTTCCGAAAAAAAAAAGAAAACACAAACCAACTCATCGTCTAATTAACGAAAGACAAAACCTCCTATACAATGACACAAATACACACAAGATAACCGATTACAACTAACTTTTCTCTATATATTTATAAGATTTAATTATCAATTAAATCCTCGACAATACGTTAAGACAACACAACTTTAATTAAACGTCGATTTAAAAACAGAAAATCATAAGAAAAAAAATTAAATACAACAAAATAAATTGTTAACCGGTCAATAATAAGAATATTAGGACAAAAAAATTTATTCGGCCATTATATTTCTTTTGAATAGACAACAGGAACAATACGATCATAGGAGTATTAATTAATTTGTTCTATACTATAGGATATGACAAGGATATTAAAGTAAGGATTTAATTACCATACACTCTCGCCTCATTTCACGATAGCTTCAACACAATGCTTTTCAATAACGGAATCCAATTACATCGCAATTAATTCTGGACTAATTAAACAAACACAAAAGTAATATCGCAAGTGTATTATTGAATTATTGGGAATCGATTACGATTTTAGAATTGGCACAGACAAAGTGAATCACTTGGAGTTCAATAATGCAAAAACTAATAAAAATTAAAGCCTCTGCAAGTAAAATTGATTTTTTCCTTTTTTTTTTTTGAGGCTCTTCCCATCTCATATCCAATCTGTCACACTTTTCAAATCCATTTCGAAGCTAATGAAGCTTTTTAGTTAACGCTATTTGTTCGTTTTCAATAGACCAATGTGCAATAAAACTGCGAAACAAATAGAAAAAGAAATGGCTTTTATTTTTTCGTTTCTATTCTCTAGTATATTGACTGACATTAAATCAACATTATCAATTATAGACGATTTAGATTTGAGATGTCATGGGCGAATGGATAGCTAACTGTTTGAGCTTTTCACACATCGCATCTCTGTGGTAGCCAACAGCTAGTTCTGCCCATGCTCTCTGAAATGCGAATTTTATATAATTGTTGAACAAATATTAACAATACTGGCATAAATCATTGGTATTGTTATGCAATACATGCATTCAAAATATTAAAGATTGGATAGTTCGTTTCAAAGCAAAAGTGACAGGAAACGTTGCTGAATCAGACAAAATTATATCGCACTGCTCACTATATACCTATAATCAATAGATTTATTTATTTATTTATTTTTTATTTGTGTGATGAAAGAAAAAACGTTCTAATATTGCTGATAATCGGATTGTAAGATCGATCTAACTTGATTTCTAATCAAATCCATCTTATTAATAAAGTCTAACAGCTAAATTGGAATGATTTTTTGGTATTACTAATAAAATTTGGAAAAATGATTGTAAACCATTTTATTTTGGGTACCTACCTACCCAAATATCGTATCGAAAAGACAAAATTCAATTTTCTATCTCTATATAAACTTCCATAAAATTCAAACACCTGTTTGTGAATTGTCACCGTTACTTTTAAATAACAAACACACCTTGGCCAGGTTTCACTCACGATTAGATAAGGAAAAAGGCGTTAACACTATCATAAAATTTCCATTATAGAAATAAAAGTAACTTTCATTGTTTCTCTATAATTTTTCAAATTTTTTTAAAAACGAAAATACTTATAACATTCTTCATTTTTAATTCTATATTTTCCCACACTTTCGAAAATTAGAAATTACATAACAAAAAAAAATCATACGATCAGTACATTTTTGCAATGTTACGCCACTGAATCAATAATTCACATTAGTTCTAATTAACTTGGACATTTCTCCTCATAAATTTCTATTTATATAGCTATACTACATACTATATTACACCCTGTGGTCGAATAGAACGATGGCAAAATAGAATAAAAATAAATTCACGAAATGAATTGAATTTTTTGAAAAATAATAATTCAAAACCTGCCTTTATTAATAATTGCCGAATGATTCAGTCAACTTGAGAGCTTGATGGTGGCATTTTTTTTGTGTCTTTCATGATAGAATATTTAATTAAACAGCTGGCTTGCAAAAATGATTTGTGGTCCTATATACACATATTTTTCTTTTTTGGACAAGTGCTAATTAATTAGTTTTCATCTCGGATATGTTCGTTACGTAAATGGTTTTTGAATTTCAGATTAAGATGTGAAGCTGTTGTTCTGTTGTTTTTCGCTATATTCGATTTATGATTATAGGATCGTGATTTTTATTATTATTTTTGATTATTAAATTGGATTGTGTGTGACAGTTTGTTTGTTGTTTGTTGTGATTTTTAAATAGTAGAATGGATTTTCCAATTTAGGAAAAAGCTTCTGTCTATATTGGTCGCAAAAATTTCAACTTTTACTAGAATAGAAACGTAATGATGTTATAATATTCTTATTACATTATTTTATAATATCGTAAATTGTTCAAAATACATTTGTGTTTTTTTTCTTCTTTTTCGATAAAATATTTTTCCATAATTTATGTGCAACTATAAAATTATATAGTTATACCTACGTGAAAGCCAAATTTCCCTAATTGAGAATGGATTCCAATTCGTGCTTTATGGTGGGTGTGAAGTTTTGATATAGGATAGCGATATCAAGGATTACTTTCGTTGATGAGAAATGAAAATCTAAAACGCATTAAGGAAATTGCCATTGCTTTTAAATTAATGTTAATTGTTAAGACTGAATCCATTTCCATTTCAAATTGTTATTGAAATTGATGTTATACCTCTGCATTTTCTTTAAGTAAAATCGCCATCAAATATTTATAGGACTAATTCAATAGATTAAAACCCTTATATAAATAATCCCCCTAAACTCCATAAATATATTTATAATTCCAACTGTTAGCCAATACAGACAACGTTTATAAACATCAGTAGAATATACCTATATATACATACTTAAATATTATACTATGCCATGTATAACGTCGATTTTCTATGTACAATTCTATTATTTTTTCGACTAGATCAAGTCACGTTTATTAATTAATTTGAACAAGTCCTGATTGCGAACTTGTTGAAGAATTGATTTATAATTTATATTTAATAATAATAATAATGGGATGGAAACTATCCTAGTTCGAATATAACTTTATCATAGCAAATCTGTTATTATATTGTATATATGTACACCTTTCTTCTACTAGATAGTTAAACTAAGTGCTGTTTCCGCAATTGTCTAGGCTCTGCCGACGAGATTCAAGTGTTTTAGATGAATATTAAAACGTAAAGAAATGCATCGAGATGGATTAGGCGAAGAGCTGCTCTTGGATTACTCGTTTCATTAAGTTGAGTGCCACTCTGATATGCGAGTTCTTCCGGATCTACTACCGTTCTCTTTTTCGTCCATCCCACCTCTTCTATCCTACTATCTCGCTTTTACCTCTCGACATTCCTACTCCCACTATACTACATTCCATTAGTGATAAGCTTGCGATGTCTTCATTCAAATATATCAAGCTCTATATAGAAACTTTTTTTTTTCTTCTATTACACATTATGACATTAATAATGTAACGATATGTATATCTCTATAGTAATAATGATATAAAAGTTGTAGGTAATAGAAGAAAAAAAAGTAAAATCAAGATCAGAATAGTTATTATTATGAATGGAACAAATATATTGTATGGCGGTCTGATGAGAGTTATTACGTTATCCAATTAAAAAGGTATTCGACAGGGCTTTGTATAGGGGTCGGCAATGGATGAATATTTGTTTGATTATGAGGCAGCTATCAATCTAAAACTAATTAGGTTTCATTTTTAAATGTGGGGTGATAATGGGGACGGCAAAATAACTCACACTACTACTACTACTACTACCTAACCATCACTATTATAACAAAACAGGGTTTGACTAATTAATTTTTGGATTGGATCGATTCTTGTTCCTCTTTGTTTATGTATATAATTTTATTCTATCAGCAGATTTTTCTGGGTTCCAATATATGCATACAACATATAAATATATGTTATATTCTTATCGTCATAGCTATAAAGAAAATATGGATGAGTCGAAGGGTAATCAATAAACTACTATTATTTGTTTATTGTATTGAATATGAAAGATGGACGAATAAAATTGGACATATTCATGAAAATATATATATTTTTTTTATTACTACATTAAATTATTCTATCGAAAAAGGACCACGCTGCTAAATCAGAAGCAATTCTATCATATTGGCGAGAGTAAAATAACAACTGAACATATATATAACTTTGTACAGAAAACATTCAAGGCACTTCAAATTTACTGATTTATCAATTTAAAATTCTCTATTACTATTCGATAGTTGATTATGAACGGGAAGGCTTATATTGTAGTTAAGAATTTCTCTAACAATTGCTAATCTAATAGAAATATAGTTTTGAAATTGCGAAAAACATCGGTTCTAATTTGAGGTAACCCTTAATTATATCTGTCGGGAATTTACGTAAATTGCCTAGAGGCTGCATCGGTGGCGTACGACTACCCTAATTAACTGGCAAACTTTCATAGCTCCCTTGCATCGGAGACTAATTAACGTGGAGGCTCCTCGCGGCGTTTAACCCACTCCCTTTCCCATCTCACTCTTTTTATGCCTCTATTTCTCTCTTTCTAAATTCAATCCCCGTTCATTATTAAATACAACGGCAAAACGACCCGTTCCAAACTACAACAAAATTGTGATAGACCACCATTATACATATTATACGTATATAAATGTATATATAGTGATAGTGTGGTAGTAGCTATTCATAAATCTCGAAGACTTTGTGCAACATAGACATCTCTGACGAATTAAATGGACCGCATTCACTTGGAAGTTAATTTTAACAAGACTAATTAATTGCATGTTTTTAAGCCTCGCTATTATTGTATAGGGGCCCCGTTGTGTCGTCTTCTCTTGGCGCATCTTTCACTTAAGTTCCGTTTGAATTAATAGGAGGTATTAGCGGGTTTGATGAATTTAAAGCATCTTCTCCGGTTCCGGTTTTTGATACATTTTTCTACCGGAAAGCTCTAGATAAAACTCGAATTTGTTAGAAAACTTATTATATTTATAGAATTTCAGCTAAGATATTTATTATAATAATAATAATAATAAAACAACACACCAAAAGCTCTTTATCCTCAACATTGACAAGTTCTAATT
>JAZBGX010002141.1:4206-14315 GCA_037414775.1 Zonitis immaculata | reverse complement strand
AAATCAAATTTACTGTTTGAGTTTTCATATTTCTGCACAGCTAACAGCTAAATTTCAAATAAAATGATATATGGACTGAAATTCAAGTTGCAAAAACAAATTTTTGAAGCATATTAGACTAGTCGCAGACTACAGATTTTTTGATTGGCCGATAGTTTGGTCGAGTTGAGCCGATAGTTCACCGATGCTTCAGTTTGAAGGCAAATTGTATGGCGTATATAGAACGTTTTCATCGGCCGACACATAATCGTTGTAGTCTACACACTCTCATACTGATTGAAACTTCAACTAAAAAAATCGGCCGATAAAAAGTCTCTAGTCTGCGACTGCTCTTATAGAACGAAAAAAAAAGAATGAGCGTAATTTGAGATATACTGCCCGTTTTTATATACAGTGTGTCCCAACTTAGGCGCTCGCTATTGGTATCTCGGTTATTAAAAGTAACGGTCCAATTGGGAATGCTCATTACGAATCCTATTTAAGATTTAAGCTAAAATTTTTGATTTTTGAGATATTTGGAAGAATTCAAAATTTGCCAATTTTAATATTTGTGAATAATTCAAGAGGACTTGATGTGACCGCTTCTAGAGTTATATATTCTCAAGACACTTTTCCAAAACAAATTTCTTTGGTCTAACCAGAACTCCTCCATTGTCATTTATTTTCAAGTTATCAGTGCTATCTTTCGATTTTTAAAAAGCAGACATATTGAATATTTTCTTGGTTAAATAGTCTTTTGGAAGAGCTTTTCTGGGGGTGATATTGATAAAAAATCAATAATTCATCAACATTGAATCATAGTAGACCTTGGAATCAAGCAAAAATTGATAATAAATTAAATTCTAAAAGTATGCTGAGTTATATAAAAAAATAACAAAAAAACAAAACATTAACACCTGTATATCGAAAACAAAGCATTTTAGAATATTTAGGACTCAACATTGGTTCAGGAATCACCCTCTCAAATAAGTACATCTCATTGAGTAACACCCTATATAAATAAATACATTTTAATAACAATTATTTTAATATAAATCGAATAGAGACAAATATTATTTATGATGATTGTATTTTGAGGATTGCAATTCAATTTCAGTGGACGACAAATTGAATCTAATTACGATCAAAAACCGGTATAAAATCCATTGAATTTTAGTCGTAATTTCACTCTGGTGGAAAAGGGTTGAGCTCTATTTGAGATAATTAAGTTTTTGTCTTTAGAAAATTTACAGATAATTTTTCTAAGTAATTGCAATATTTAATAAAGTTGGCGATATTGAAATTTCCAATAAAATTTTTCGATTTGCTCACGTAAAAATTCATATCTTCTCAATAACAACAAAAATATTGTGCCATATGGCTAAATCATATAAGATAGTTTAATATAACGTTGGTCTGATAAAAATCTAGAAATTATATTGAATAAGGTGGGAAATTCCATGTAGTTTTCCTGTAAGAAGGATCTTATTCCTGACTTCCTCTATGATTAAAATAGAATTTCCACTAGGAAAACTAATGAATAAATGTAATTCAATAAAAAAATTGACAATTTGTTAGAAACTTGATAGTCCTACAATTGCTAATAATTCCTAAAAAATTTGGATTTAGAGAATCCTTAAGATTTTATGCTAGTTTATTGGGTTGATGCTCTGGTGTGTCAAAATGCATTTCAGCCCTAGTCCTGCGCTGATCTTCAATGAAAGGTATTTCAAAACCTATATATATAGTGTACAGTGTACATTCAATTAAAGAATAATGTATGACTTTCTTCAAGTGTTAATGTGTCTGTAACATTGATGCTTCCGTTCTTTTGGCTTTCATTTTTCACCTCTTTAGCTCTACTGCTAGTTTATTTGAGTGCTGATGTAATCGTCTTACGGCACACTCTTATGTTGACGTAGTATGACAGTATCATCTGATTCCCAATGCTGTGTGTCCTGTCTTGTTGGAATATATCAGCTGTAAACGAATCATAGAGTAGAAAAACAAGAAGACTCCCTAGCGGCACTCCCGGATTAATAGGGTAAATACCTTAATACTCACTACCATATTTAACGTGAAAATGTCGATTTGAAAACTATGTATAATACACGCTATATGTAGTTTCATCGTAATTTTGTAAAGCAAGTCTGCGTAGCAACTTTATTAAATGCCTTCGCAAGCCAAAATTCTTTCAAATCAATACCTTTGCTTATTATTGCTCTTATATGATGGCGCTGTTCTATTTTCGAGTGTTATTTTCTAAATCCGAACTGATGGCTTGGTGATACTTTTACACAATTCGCACAAAGAATTCATTCAAGAATTAATTTCGCGAAAGCTCTGGATAATTGTAGGAAAATAAACTGTTAGGACAGTAAGAGATTCTATTAAGTGGAACTCTGCCGGAATTTATGGATATGTATAATTTTAGTCAATATTAGAGCATTATAATTAAAAAATTCGCTGTAGATATTAAATCGCAGTATCAGGTAATTCGCTTGAAATTCTACCGTTTATTAAAACATATCCGAGTGCTAGGATTTCCTAGAAACTTAATTTCTTCTTCTTCAATTCTACATTGGAAAGAAATTGTCTACTGGTAAGTAGATTCGAAGTATTGTTCACAACAATTTAATCAGAACTGTTTAGTACATCTTTATAATTAGATGAGATACCATTAGTAATATAAAAATCTAATAAACCAGCATGCTTGTTATGGTCAGTAGGCCACTAAAAATGCTTTTATAATTAATTTCTTGTAAAAGATAGCGTAACTGTCCTTTAGGGTGTTATCAGTCTGGAACCAAAATTAGTATAAATAGAGATATTCTTAATTGATTGTTAGCAGTTTTTAAACTGATCCTTAGTTATGTTATATGTCTTGGAGGACAATACGCAGATGAAAGATTGATTTTTGATTGTTGTAACCTATTAGAAGTTTGATCATTAATAATATTTTTGATAACTTAACTTCAGACGCTTTGGCTAGAATGTCATTTGCATTCCATAGAGCTAGGCAGAATGGATAAACGACTACTCACAAAAATTGTTAATGAGAGTTAATAACATGTTCATTATAAAGTTATTTTGCTGCATGAGTTGCTTACTCTCGATTTAGTGAATGTTTTTGGAAAAAATCAAGTGTGAAAAATCGAATTTTGATTCGAATTAACATTTTTATTGAATTCAAATTTATGAGAGCATGGAAAATTATTATTCTTTTATAACTATTAGATTCGAACGTGTTGAATCGATAACAAATAAATAATCACTGTTGACTGAAAACTCTGAAAACCTTCATTCGAGTGGAATTTATGTATTAAAAAACCGATGTTGATACGACCACGGTTTTTGGTAGAGAATTTGTGCAAAATGTATTCCAGAAACTGGATCAAATAAGAGTTTATTCAAAATTTGCCAACCTCAAATAACAGAACCACTTGAGTTTTCTGATAAACAAATAATGAGAGACGCTGAAAATTTCATTAAAAAACATGTCTGATAACAATTCTAATAATTTTGGTATTTTTATCAACTTTTATTTCATTATAAATTTTTTTTTCAAATAAAAATTTCCGTTATGCATCATCAAATTGAAATATTACATAATTTCAGTATAGAAGTTTGTGAGGCATTAAACAATTTTAAGAATCTCTATTAAACTGAAATAACCCGACAGGGAGAGTTATTTTTGCAAATAGACTAGAAATTATTTTCATAAAATAGAACTATCAGGCTAATAGCTCTCATAAAAAAACAGCAAAAATTGGAATGTACATCTGAATTTTAAGAAACGGGACGAAAAATTTAAGATCGTCACCTTTGTTAAAAAAAATTAATATAAAACAAAATATAATTGGAATACTACACATATTGTTTGAGAGGTCTAAAAAATCGATTAAACTTCCTGGACAAATTCAATATAGAGATAGATCTTTTTTTATCCACATTAGCATCTTTATGAAAAAAAGCTCACATAAACTCCCAAGAGTGTTTCGTCAACAAATCTTGAAGTATTAGCCTGCGAAGTTCTACTATAAAAAAGAGTAATTATTCTACTGGAACAATATTAACGTTGAGAATAGATCCTAAAAATGTTGATAATTTTTGCTGAAAAGTAGTGAAACTAATCGATCTCACTGAAGAAAAAAACAACAGCTGAAATTCTATTTAATCAATGAAAAATCAGTTGCAACAACTGCTACAAATCTCATCAAAATTAAGCTTCAGTTGTATGCTTCTCCCAATTAGTTCACTTGTTTAACTCAAAATTTAAAACAAACTCTATGGGATTTTATTGTTGAATAGTTCCATTGTAATAAACAAAGTGCTCAATAATATCATATATTCAGTTCATATATTATTGAATACGAAAACACAAGAAATCCAGACTGAATTTAAAGCAGTTTCTTTTGACTGTTCAATCATAATAACAACAAACCGTTTCTATAATGCTAAACTTCACAAAGTTGCAATTTCTCTCTGTCTTGAATGAATCATGAGAAGCTCTCCAGATTTCCAGATATGTTATAAAGATTTATCAACGTAACCCCTCCTACTGACTTTGAAAGGATAAACAAAAACAACAACACTAGAAGAAACACAATGATCGAATTATTAAGACGTGAATATTCTTCTGTCTCGTAACACTTATGCTACTTTTTTTATGTCGGTTTATTTTCAATTTTTTTTTCATTGTCAATGTTCACTCTATCAATATTTGGCAATGAATATGTCATTTGTATTAAAGAATTGATTGCTGCAATTCCCAAAAAAAATTCCAAACGTACAAGTATGATGTTTTTTGTTTCTCTAATTATATTAGTCTAGTATTTTCGATGGTCTATAATTCTGAATTATTTAGAATTGTTAAATGCAGTTTTCAAAATTATATGTCTGTTTTGAGGGAATGTTCGATATAGTTATTATATTGAGTTTCATAATTCTTTCGATCGATAAATGGCGGATGCGCCGGGATATTGAAATCTAACTTGTAATTTTTTAATATTGTAACTGATATCAAAAGCTTTCTATACTTAGTAGGTACTCCAATAATGAGATATATTTTAATGATTATATTGGAATACTTTATTAATACTTATTAATTTTTTCACAAGTACCTGGTTGAACCAGCTTTTCGTGGTGTCTTTTGAGTTAGAAAAGCAAATTTAATTGATCGCGTGATTTCTTTATTACAACTGTGCAGTTATTTTGTTTCAATTTCTGCATGGATAAGTTGTTAATCTATCCATAGCAAATCTTCACTCAGCCACGTTTTGTTTCTTCAATCAATTTGAGATGACTCTTATTTATTATGTCTGTCTGCCTGTCTCTTTGTCTCTATCTCTCTTTCTTTCTATCTGTATCTCTATTTTAATGGATGTAAGCATTGGTAAACATTATCAGAAATTTCAGTACATTCTTTTTTCTCCTATTCTTCAATCACTCTGTCACTCTGTCTATATCTTTATCTCTTCTATCGATCAATCTCTATTTTTATTCATCTAAAGTGCTATATTAATAGTTCGGTGGAGTAAAAAGTATATGAATATTTAATCCTACTGGATCGTCAATATTTCATGACATGATATTGGGAAAAAGGGAAAATATGTTATTTTTGGGGAATTTTTCAGAGATGACATCTTTCAAAAAAAAATTTACAATGTTGAATATGCATGATTACGGTTTTTTTATAAAAAATATTGGACCCGTTTATTCGAAAAACTAAAAATATGGATATAGAGGAGGTCCATTATGTATGGAACCGATGTCATATCTTTTGAATGAACGTAGATAGAGAATTGATGCTTGATAATTGTATTTGGCTATTTTAGCGAAAGTAGCTTTCAATCTTTCCCAGTGTACTTATCAAAATCACGGACCATATCGATAATATTTTTCTAAATAGCAACCTATGGCAGTAAGATACATTTTTGAAAACCTAATTTTTTTCTCTATAAAGCCATATACTTGATGATCGAAGTCATACTAAAATTAACCGAGATATAAGTGAGATTACTGCTTGAAGTACAATGAGAACGATAATCATGGAGGTATATGGAATAAATTGTAACACATTAGTTTTTCCATAGACAAGATGTCCGAGGAGCCCTCCATGCACTTTTTGACAGAAATAGAGCTGTTTTTTTTTATCTACAGAAATTCTGAGGTGTCTACATGCAATAGACTTGAGTATTTAATTATATGGCTGTATGGGGAGAAAAATTAGCTTTCCAAAAATGTATCGCATTGCTATAGGTTGCTATTTAGTAAATTAATCAAGATGGTCCGTGATTTAGATAAGTACACAAAGAAAAATTCAAATCTCCTTGCTAAATTATAGATGAGCTTATTTTTATGAGAAAAATCCAGTCATCGCTCATGATTTTCTATTGAATGACCTTGTTTGCAATTTCTGCTAATTTACCACTCAACTAGTTTCTGTAAAGTGTATTCTTACTCATGTTTCTATGTTAGGTATTTTTTTTGCAAAACGATATAAATTTCTTCAGCATTAGAAAGCTCTTTTAATTTTGTTCAAATTCGAGTTGATGAGGTTTTATGGTCAAAAGAAGAGTAAAATTGTGCCATCTTTGAAGAATCATCACGACTTTATTGATGAAAATTATTTGAGAATTTAGGTATTCGGTGTCTCCTAAATTTTTATTACTGATAATTTCAAATTACCCTATACAGAGTGTGTCCACACGTAAAACCATGATAGAGGCCTTTTCCAAAATGCTACTCCCTGTATTTTTTCATGCTGTGAAATAGCATTTTGAATTAGCTTTCTACCAATATAATTTGTGTGGTTTATGTTGGAAAACTGGGCATTCCAATATGCAAAAATATATGGGGGTTTGGTTGCACCAGCCTATATACCCGTTTAAAGGAATGGAGAGAATTTTACATTATGCAGAACGTCTATGGCTACCGTTGAGTGAAAATTTCAAGTCAACATCTTGAATAGAAACAGAGTTATGGATCTTTCTTGCATAATTGGGACATCCTCTATATACCCATATATGTACAATAATAGCTCGTTTAATGATATAAGATACATGTTACTACAGTATTTGGCTGAAAATTACATTCTTTGATCTTTTGTAAACATTTCAGTTATGATAGATCGAAATTAATAGGAATTGAGGATGAAAAAGAAACGGAAATTAGCTTTTCAACATGATGATAATGATAAAGAACAGAGTTTTGCTTATAATTTCGGGGGTTTCAAATTGAAAACTATATGGTTGATCTAGATTCTCTATTATTAATTTCTTGTGAAAAAATGCTTGCGAAAACCATCTCCAGGGAATTTATTCTCTTAACATTCGAGATGATAATAATTAATGGAAATCTTCCAAAATCTCCTCGATAGATAAATGAATGTAATACCTAGTTTGGTTTAGGTTTTTTTTTAAATTCAAATACCTACAAGTAAATATGAGGGCCAATCCGAAGATATTTCAGATAATTTCTGTGATTTTAAGACAAGTTTTTTGGTGGATGCGCAGAGTAAATATTATATCTCTAACAAAGCTTTTATAAGCTGTGAAAGTTTCGATTAATGTTTGATGAGACTTGCAATATTTAAATAATTCTGTAGAATTTCAATAGGTTTTTCACATAAGCGCAATTTGATCGATATAATATTTTCGCTATATTTATTCAAGTGACAGGGATGAACTTCAATTTAGGGTTCTCCTAGAGAAAAATAATGGTGAATTTGATAAATCAAAAGATAAAATTTATCCGTAATATAGACTGTCTGCGAGAACGGTTGGGGGCTCTCAAGTAAAGTTCAAATTATTTCGATTGAGCTAAATTTACCTATGCCCAAATATTGATAGGTGTTGAAGTTATAATTTTCTTTTCTATTTTTCCTTATTGCTTGGGGAGTTTCAACGGTTTTTGCATGAAACTCAGTACATGGGGTTTTTTGATAGGCAAAATATAAATTTGCGATTAATTTTGATAAGACTTCAGTAAACAATTTGCTAAAAAAATTGATACCAACTCAACCTCAACAAAAAAGGTATACTACTTGAAAGTGTCTATAGGGTTAATAATTTTCGATAAATCTTGCAAATTCGTACAACAAAAGCGTATCAGAATATTCAAAAAAAAATTCAACTTTACAGTACATTTTATATTCAATGCATTGAGAAATTTGAATGCAGATATCTCAAAACTATCAACTTCAGTCACTTCTTAGAAGAGACAGTTTTTTTAGTAACAGAATCTCGATATACCGAATTACATCCAAAATCTCTGAAACTTTCCAAATAATAAAGAAAAATAGAAAAAAAAAATAATAATTTCAACACCCTGTGTATTAGTACCTATCCATAATTGGACATTGGTAAGTTTATCTTGATCAACATATCTAGATATTTCTCATTGTCAGCCTTTCCCAGGCATCTTGTATATATTGTGGAACAACTTAGCTGCATGATGAATAAAATAATTCTAAATTACCTTACCTATTTATTTTATTTCTTTAACATTCCATTCTTGCAGTTAAACAAAAAATAACAAGCTTAGTGGATTAATGATAAATGGAATAATAATAATAGTAATAATAATATTTGGGCTAAAAGTAATGAGAGAACTATAAGACCAATTCTTGACAAATTGATCTTTATATAAGAAAGAATCAGTTATTTAATAGTTTATCTCAATAAATTCTGAAGCTCTCATCGATTAATTCCTGTAATAAAAGGAGGATTTATTTGAAGTTAGTTGACTGTTATTGGGTCACTTTATCAAATAGAGTTCTTGTAATGTTATTGCTACGATTTCATGAACAGAATAATAAGCGGCTTCGATAAAAAAAAAACAAAGAACTATTTCAAAGATATTTTATATTGCCCATATAGCATATTTTGATCACGATTCAAATCTTTATATATATAAAAATCTCGTGTCACGATGTATGTTCGGGATAAACTCCGAAACTACTGAACCGATTTTGATCAAATTTGGTAACTATCTGTAATTTGGTCCAACTTAAAAGATAGGATAGTTTTTATCTCAATTATTGACCCGATATTTGTTATTGCGAATTAAATATTTATTATAGAACAATAGTGTGTTTATTTATTGGTTAGTTCTATCAATTCCTAATAGATGGCGGTGTATTTTAATTTCTAGATAATGGGACAATATAGGCTATTTCACTGCATATTTGTTCATGTTCACTACATAAGCGTACTACTGAATACTGAGCATTTCCGGGAAATTTAAAAAAAACGCCCTATATTATTCCACTCAATTCCCGAGTTCTCTATTCAACTTAGTTCGTCTGTAAAAACCAGCGCTGCTTCGCGTTTTCATTTAGTCAAAAAACAATGTATGTATACGGTATGGTAGCTTTTCATTTCCCGTTCATGAGGAAGGTTTCCATTTTAGCTGAAGATCGTACTTCTGAAAAATTTACGGCCTTGAAGTTTCGCCCTCTAGAAATTTCTATAGAAAAGTCCAGAACATTCGAAAGCGTTCTATAGCATTCGACAACATACCAGAATGTTGTGGATTGTTCGGGAACATCCCAGATTATTGTGAAATATTCTGGAACACTCCCGAATGTTGTGGAATACTCTGGAACATTATGGAACATTGTAAGCCTTTTTTCATGGGTTCAAACGTTCGAGAACATCTATTCTTTCATTTCAATTACCACACAATCTCATTTCAATTCCCCGAGCGAAGCCGGGTACTTCAGCTAGTTTCATATATATTTTTAATGATCCGTCCAAATTCTATTTATAATATTCTGTTTATTTATAATGCAAGAGATTACTTAAGTCTCAAGAATTTCGAAAATTTAGAATGATAGAATAAATTTTAATAATTTATTTATTCTTATTGGAAATCCAAATTAAATACTATAGCTATAGAATAATTAAAAAATACTGATATTATCCCTTATTCATTATGTGATTAAGTAACTGTACATACTGTTATAGAAAACTTTGATAATAATCTAGAAATAAAGTTTACTGTACAAGCTGTAATCGAGTAACCTTCAAATATGATCCATTTATGTCGCAGCTCGCTACTCACCGCAGTTTTGCACATATGCAATTTACTATAGAAGACAATGAGATAAGTGCTCATCATATATA
>JAZBGX010002140.1:3764-14315 GCA_037414775.1 Zonitis immaculata | reverse complement strand
CATTTGTTTTTTTAATTTCTTGATAAATATCAAAATTTTTGGAAAATTAAATAATAACGTTTTTTTTGTATTTTGTATAAATTGTGGCATTTTCTCTTACATTATTTTGTTTAAAGCTTTCTATGTTTGTGTTGTGCTATTAACTTTTTCTCTCTCTTTCTCATTTTGGCTTTATTTCTTCAGCTCTCTTATTAGCATTTGTTTTTGTTTTTCCTTTATAATTATTTTACGATTTTTTTTTTTTTTAATAACGGGTTTTATTTTTAATTTAAATTTAATTTACAGGGGAATCCACGTACCTGTGAATAATTAATTCAAAAAAAAATAATTAATAATTTATAAATGAATAAATAATTGAATGATGTATAAATATGATGAAGTGAGGGGGAAAATACAAAAAAAAAATTTAACAAATGAAACAAAACGACACAAAAAAATTGATAGTAATACTTCAAAATTATTGTAAATATAGTTGCATGTGTGTAAAATATAGAAAAATAATAATAATTAAAAAAGAAAAACTGCAAAAATTGTGCAACCAAAAAAAAAAAATCATCTCATACGCTTGCTTTAACTGTTTATTATTATTATTTATTTTATTTTTTTGGAACATTCAAAATTCTATCAGAAATTAAAAATTGCAAAAATCACAAAATATCTTCTATATATACAGAGGGTCCGGAAATTATATGTAAAAAAATAGAGTACGGGATGATTCTACATTCAAAAATAATAGTACAAATCTATGTAATATTTTGTCTTCAAAAGTTCAATATTATCCTCAAATTTTGCACACTTGTTTTACATGATAAACTGTATCGAAACATAAAATTTGGTGGAAGTCTTGGTTAGATACAAAATGGTCCAGAATTTTTTTATCTATTGACTTTTATTTATTCAGTTTTTAATAGAAAAATATGCGAGACCCCTATTTTAAAATTTGTTCAATACAGGTATTACAAAGTAGGCCTTGGAAGCGATATATAAATAATATAGTTTGCTTTCGAGGCATGCTTTGTTTATGTTATGTTTGAAAATTATATTGGTATAATTTATTATTAAAAACAAATGTACTAGATTTGTGGGCAATTGTTTCCATCATACGAAAGAAGTTATTGGCGAATGTTTCCATAGGGGCTCTATAACTACATTAGTATTGTCTCATTATTTTCAAGTGTAGAATTACCTTTTCAATTTTTTTTTTTTGGGCATAATTTCCGAACATCCGCCTGTATATATTTAGAAATAGTACAAATCGATGCTTTTTCTGATCTCAATTATTATTATTATTATTATAATTAATTATAATTATTTTTAATTTTATCTTGCCAATATATTGGTTACCGACCTGTTTTTTGTTTTTTTTTTTAATATAATAATTGCCATTATTATTGTTTATTCGATTAAACTTATAATTAATTAATTAATTAATGGGGAAAATTTCGGTTATTCTTCAAGACTTAAAAATTAGTAAAATTTATTTAATTTAAAAAAATAAATATATATTTCCTCATTTTTTAATAATAACAACAATAAAAGCAGTCGATTTTTACAAAATTCACATGCACTCTCTCTCTCTCTCTCTCTATCTTTTTAATTTCTTCGTTATTAGAAAGGCTGTTTGTATTTTTTTTTTTTAATAAATTTAAGAACTTTGGATTCGGAAAATTGAATGAAAAAAAATTGGTTTTAAAAGCCTACTTTGTGTAATAATTTAATACTTTTTTTTCTTTATCTATTTTTATTGTTTCTTCTTTTGTACTTACTATTATTATTATTATTATTATAAATGCCAAATTTTATTTATTTTGTGTATGTTCAAAGTATTTCCCAGTGATTTCTTTTTTTTTTGTAAATGATTGATTCATTGTGTTGAAAAAGTTTTTATTTAGTTATTATTATTATTATTGATAAGAAAAGAAATAAAATACAAGAAAAGTTCAAATTGTATAAATAAATTAATTGTAAAATTGAAAACAAGGATAAAGTCCTTATTAGCCAGTTTAGGACAAAAACTTTTGATGTATTATAATAATTATTATTAATTATTACTATATTTAAAATAGTTACAAGATGAATGTGATTGATTTCATGTATAATTTTTTTTTTTAATTGCTGAATCATTTTAAAAAATCATAGAAATTTAATATATTTAGAAAATAACTTGTAAGTTCACACTATTTTTATATAATTATATATATAAAAAAAAAAAAATATATATATATATATACATATATAGATTGTATAGTTTTTATAATATTGAAGAAAAAGCCATGATTTTTCATTGAAAAATTTCAAGAAGAGGATTGAGAAAAAAACAACAGGCGACAACAACTATCACACACATTCTCTCTCACAAAACGAAAAAAAAAAACAATACGGCGATATTGTGAACAATTTTGTTGTTTTCCATTATTAATTCATTGTTCAATTAATTAATTTAGAGATCTGAAGCACTCCTGATTACTTAATAATAAATTTTCTTTAAACGTGCCAAATATTGTTTGATTTCGTCAAGTTAATAGATGGCAGTATTGAAGTATTGATTGTTGATTATTAGCGAAATCAAAGACTAACGATCTCTAAAAACTCGAAATGTTGGAAGCTGCTTCGAAAGTTACGTACAACTCTAACTAAATATTCAGACAATAGCCGTTTTTGTTCCAAGTCTTGCAGGCATAGTGCTTTTACTCTTAAGCGACACAATTCAGAAGTAAATGATCTCCATGCTTATAGGGAAAAAAATAATATTAGTTTTTAGTAATCGTAATATAAGGTAATAATAGATTTTGTTTCGATTATAATCGATTTGCGCCTTTATTGGGCCACACAGCTCTACAATTTTTGTTTTGTTTTAGGAATTATCGTCCACGGCCGCGTCCCCGTTGAAAAGCTCCACGTCCCCGTCCACCGGCATTACCTTTACCTTTTGGCGGTGGACTTTTCGGACGTAAAGCCTCAATACGTTCGGTACATCCGGTGGTTATATTATTATTTAAAAAATAACTAGCATACAAATCACCATTAAAATTTGAATTTGTCAATTCCGGTCCAATTGTTAGCCAACCTGGTCGTATTGTACTATCTCTACCAAATATATGTAAACGTCTACGTCCTAAACAGAAATGTTCAATAATATGAAATATTTCTACGGGTTTTTCTAAACTTCCATATTCATTTTCTTCCGATATAATTAAATCAATATCAACATTGGCATGAATAAAATCACCATCAGTTGATCGACGTACAGTACCTTTAATGCCCATCAAACAATGCTCTTTTGTACGTTGAAATACAGCTTTTGGATCTAAATTTTTCGAATGACCGGGATTCTTAATATTCGTACGTATCCAACAGATATCTTCACAACGTCGAAAACCCCATTTACGTAAACATACACGTCCCATATCTAAACCATCACTACTACCGCACCATAAAAATACGAAACTACGTTGTGCTGCCACTTCACCAATATCTAAATTCATTATTTGTTCCCATGACCAAAATTGTATATTTGTAACACCCATTGTACGTTGATATTCTTCTAATGGTGGTTCAATTAATATAACATCGAATTTGGAATTTAAATTTTTTAAATCATATGTTGATAGATCACATTTTAGGTACATTGGTGGATTTGCTGTTTTTGCTATTAATTCGTCTTTCAATTTAATTAATTCGCGTAATTTCGGATATTCTTCGAAACGATCAGCCAAACCAACGTCACGTATAAAATTTTGCGGACGTTGACCTGTATCAACGAAATGTTGACAATAATCATTATGCGGATTCGATGATTGTGTCCCCTGAAAGAAATAACACGAAACAATTAAACAACATTAACTAAATATTGAAAAAAAAATACTTTAAGAAACGTCGACGAATCACGATAAACTAATTCATTCGGTGTATCCTTTTTATAATCGTATTGTTGTTCGTTTTCTTTTATCGAATTATGTTTGGGGTCACGTTTCTTTTTCGGTATTTCATTAGCTGTACCAAGTACTTGTCGTAATTCTTCAGCACCTGAAAGACCCAACTTTGATTATGGTTGAGCTTCTAGTAACATAACCTCAAAACTTTAACAACTTACTGTTTGTGCTAATAATTGTTTACGTTTACGTGACTTCTCACGTAACTCCTTCAACATATCGGTCATAATTATCGATATTTATCAATAAATATTCTTAATTTGTTGGTTTTTTAACGAAATATTCACAAATTTCCTAACCACAACAAATATTTGACAGATGACAGAAAACCACCCCAAATCGATCTTTTACAATAAATAATAATAGAAAAAATGTTTTAAATTGAAATTATTACCAATAAATCGTCGTAACTGTTGTTTTAAAATTTGTTTAATAATAAAAATTGATTCACTTTTTGTTTAGGCGCATGCGCATTTGATACAATCTAGTGATTTCGTTTTTCTAAAGTTGGTGTCAGTAGAAAATCGTAAAGATTAGCAAATGGCGTCTGTTGTTTTGTGAAAATTGCTGCAATCTTGTGTGGAAAATTTATTTTTTCGGAACGATTATCCACGTGTGGTAAGTGCACATAAATCAAGCCAAAAAAAAAACAAAATCATTTTTTATTGTGTGCATTTCTTTGATTCAATCTTTGATCCAACAACTCTCAACAATGAATGACGAATTACAAAACTATCGTCTACAATTGCAACAAGTAGAAGCAGCACTATTAACAGATCCTGATAATAAAGAATTACAAAAATTAAAAGTCGATTTAGAAGAGGTAATTGATTTAACATTAGATTTAAAAAATAAAGCCGAAGAAGCAGCAAATCAACCAGAATATACAGAACCAGTTGGTGTACCAGATGATGATGAGATAACAAAATCGTTATTGGCTGTTGAAAAGTTCGTTGCTAAAACGAAAACAAAGAAAATATGGCGTGTCGGTGATGTATGTTTAGCTAAATGGTCAGATAATGGACAATATTCAGAAGCTAAGATCGATCATATCCATCCAGATGGGCAAGTTAATGTAACATTTGAAGCATATAAAAATCGCGGTTGTACAACATTAGATGAATTAAAAGAATTTACAGGTCAAACGAAACGTATATTAACTGAAGCGGAAAAAGTGAAACGTATGAAAATGATTAATAATCGTGAATATTTGAAAAAGAAAAAATTGAAAAAACAACAACGTTTCAAAGAATTAGAAGAGGAACGTGAATGTGAAAAAAACAAATGGCTGGCATTTACTAATAAAGCAACAAAAATTAAAAAAAGCGGTCTTAGTGGTGTTATGAAACAGAAAAGTATATTTGCATCACCTGATTCGGTTAATGGACGTGTCGGTATTGGTACATGCGGTATTAGTGGTAAACCAATGACTGAATTTACAACAGCTGAAAAGTGGCGGAAAGGCATGTAATTTTTTTCTTCTTCTATAAATATAACTTAATTTGCCTTAATCATAAACAATTACTATACTTAGATTTACATTTTTTTTGTTAATTTAATTTTAAATGTCTATTGTAAATAAATTAATAAGGTATGAAAATTATTTATTTAAAACTAAACATAAATATATAATTTTCCGGAAATTAACCATAACTTTGAATGTCGCTCAAATCATTTGTCCGATTTGTCGTTATCTTGTTCAAATTCGATTTTCGAGTCGTTATCGTCATTCGTTATCATTTGTAAACCGTCATTTTTTATCGATTCTTTTTCGAATAATTCCCTAAGTTTTTGGAATGATGGCATCAAATCATCATTATTATCACTATCATGGTCGATTAAAGGCATTTGAAACGGCACGGCTCGTAATTTAATCAAATTCTTATTATCACCACTACAACCACCAATATCAATTTCATTCGGTAATAATAAATTCAATGATCCATTCAATTGTTTAATCGAATCAATCAATTCATTTTTTTTTGTTAATAATAAATCATTATCGATATTAATTAAATCGATTAGATATTGTAATAATTGATTTTGATAGTAGATATGTTCATTTTTACGATAACGTTTATAATTATTTAATAAATCATATTTTAATTGATTCAAATCGATATAGATTTGCTGGCAATTATTACTAATTAATTTATTATAAATTGTTTCACGTGTTTTTATTGTTGTTGTTAAACTACCCATAGATCTGGCATGTTTAATTTGTGGAAAATTATTATTATTGGATTGTTTTTCGTACATGGAAATAATCGATCGTACATTTATACGAAATTGTTCAATTTCCATTTTTCCTAAAACGAAAAAATTATATCAAAATTATTAATTGATAATTTAATGAGTCTCACCTGTTTTATCATCAACTGACTCAGTAAACGGACAACCGATAACAGTTATTATCAGCAATATATATAAGTTTTATCGATTAAAAAAATAAATAAGAGGAACTCTAAACAATAAATTTTTATTTTTGTTTATATATATTTTTAAATGTAAAACAAATACAATACATTTAATTATTGAGAATATAAACTACTACATACAAAATACATTGATAGCGGTGATAACAGGGGGCCCATCAAACCAAACCCATTGCACCTAGTAATTATTTGAAAAAGAAAACAAGGAAAATAATTAAGAAAGAAGGTTCGGTCAATCTGGTCCAACAGATCAAATCGACAAAAAAAAATAATAATTAGAAGACAACAAAAACAATGAAATAAATAAATAACACGAAAATAGACCTGTGATTGATTTATTTCCATTTCTCACATCATCAATTTATTAAACTTCAATCGCCTATCAAGTCAAGCCACATCTTTAATTTTGGAGGTAAAAAAAAAATCGGCAGGGGAATATTCGACCCAACAGCTCGATTATACGCAATTGTCGAAAAATTAAATAGCAAAAAAAAAATAATAGAATATGTGATAGAATAAGAAGAAATAGTTTTACAAACGAGAAGATTATATGCTGTGACTTTTCGTTATTGTCACCTATTTTCCAATAAGGTCTTGATTTTTCATTTAGTTTTTCAATTAAATAATTGATTAATTGGAAATGATCAAAAACTTGATTGGAAAATAGAGAGTCGAATAATTCCAACAGCTTTTCTTTTCTTTTATTTTTTTTTTAGAAAAAAAATTGCTGTGACAATTTTCTATCGCCTGCCATTTTACTACTACAAGATCCCTGATTAATTGATTATTTCAATCAATTTAAAGAAAAACTCAATTTTCTTCTGGCTATTAGGAAAAAAAAAACAATAGAATAAAGATAAATACTAACGAAAATTGAATTTTCCAATATTACACCATACACCATAAAAAACAAGAAATTAAAAAAAAAACAACTGTACCTTCTTATTCAATTTTTTTTTCTTTCAAAAAAAAAACAACAACTAAATAATGTCGACGAAAAACTAATCAATAACAGTTTTGTTTTTCTTCAAATTAAAAACAAAAGAAACTAAAAACGAAAACCTACCTTTTGAAATATAACATCGTGTAGCCGATTATAACAAATAATTATAATAACTAATTACTAATTTTGCAAAAATTTTACAATTAATCATATATTTATTTACAATTGAAATATTTTAAGTTCAGGTAAATCATAAAGGAAAAATCCTGCTTACCTTTGAAAATAAATCAAAAAATTATTTTCAATTTTTTTCTAATTAATCAAAAAAAAAAAAGTTTTGTACAAACCTTGATACAGCCTCGTCAATCAATTAAAATCTGGAATATTAATTTTGTTTGTTTTCCACAAAAATTATATTCCAGACTGTTATTTATTAATTTTTAAATATTATTTTATGTAGCAATCAAAAAAAAAAAACAACTTAATCCACTAACCTTTGATGTGGCGATGCCTTATCATTATCATTATTATTATTAAATTTTCTTATTTAAATATTATTATTTAATAATAAATTATAATTGTTTTGTGAATAAAGACAGAAAATTGTTTTTACATACCAACGGTTTCCGTCCGCGGTTTATTAAACGTTTTTGTTTTTTTTTTTAATAATTATTACTGATTTTTGTTAATAAAAACCTGTCGAAAACAGAAAAAAAATTATATCAATAAATAATGTTATAACAAAAAAATATCGTAATTTTAAATAATAATAATATGGTGATTGTTATATATATCTATATATTTTGTTTTTGTTTTAAACTTGCGGATGATAGACGAGATAAATTGGAGATCATCTAAATCGTGGCTGCATCATTGGTGTTAAAACAGGACCAGTTGGAAACATTGGTGTACCATAAACCATACCAGGTGGCATTCCAAGCATTCCTATGACAAAAATTTTTATATTTATTATTTCTAAAATAATTATAATAGATAATAGAAATAGAAGAAAATCTAAAGTCCGACAATTGCCATTTCTCTATTGTTATCAATTATTATTTATAAATATCAACAACAAATACCGAAATTTTACAATTAAGAACAAACTAAATACTTACCTTGTTTTTTTTAAAAAAAAATAAACAACAAATAAATATACAAAAAATCTATAAAAGCCTAGCAAAATCGACACAACAGATAGAGCTAAATTATCAAGAAAATTCTACAATTTACAGAAAATAAAGAAATGACATTGTTCAAACATTATTGCTGTTTTTGCTCCTAAGAATAAACACCTTTATATTAATAATTGTTTTTTGTTTGTTTTTGTTTTAATTATTTAATTAAATTACGCAATCAATCGAAGAAAAACTAAGCGAGTGATAAATAAAATAATAATTAAATTAAATGCAAAACATGCTATAATAACACATATAGTGCGTGATTTATTTATTATTTATTGTTTTGTTTTTAATTAATTAATACCTGAATTTTTGTTTAGTATTTAAGCTATGAGATGGGACGGCCCTGTATTTTTCCTCAATTGTCTTCTATACATGTCTGTATATGTATATAGTAAAACATAACAATAGCGAAAAGTACAAACAAAATGGATCTATCTATATAGTAACCAATTGTTTCATTTTGTAAAATCTTTCGTTTATCATTTGTTTAAAAGTAATTTTTACAATACTGTTTACACGTATTTTTTTTGTTTGTAAAAAGCGATCATGAAGCTAACTCGTTTAAAGGAAAACAAAAATCTATAAATTACTTGTAAAAATTAAAAAAAAAAAAACTAACTATATAATAATAAAAATAACCCTTCGCACTCAATTTAGTAATAAAGGATAATAATTGAATAAAATTATAATAAATAAAGAGTGCGACGAGTTAAGATTTATACAATTCTTTTGAATCTTACAAAATTGGGAAGAAAATTATTTACAATCGTATTTTTAAAAAAATTTATCGACCGTTCTAAACAAATTCTACCAAATAATAATTAAAACATATATACAGAACGATTCAATAGCAATGGTAATCTCTGAAATAGAGATACTGCACATACAGATACGATGATTGAGCTCAATATATCACTCTTCATTATACAGGACGTCAGTTACCCACTGTTACTTCACAAAATGGGAACTATCTCTAAATAATCCAAAAAGTAGGGCTACCTCAACCACAGGGCTAAATGAGCTATAGTACCGAGACCCAAGTTTGGGTGGGGCAATTTTTTATTGATGTTAGACTTTTTTTTTGTTATTATTGCCGACTTCTATTACCCGGAATATTTTAGGACGGCTCTGTTTAATTTTACGAAGAAAATACACTCTCGTTCAATTCATCTAACTCTGTCAGTTTGACAGATTATAGTGGGCTTGGTGCAGCCAGAATTATATCCAAATCGAAGGTAATCCAATTTTTTCAAACCGCCTTGTCGAAATAGGATGCTTTCGTTCTAAGAGTTAAAATGGTGTTACAAAAACTATCAACATGGCTTGAAACGAACGAGTTTTATATAGTTTGTGTTTTGGTAAATCTAGATTTAAATACTCCCTGGCTGAATGTGGCAACAGGGATAAGCCCCAATCATCTAACTGACCTGAACTTTTCTATCTGAAATTTATTGCTCAAAATTTCAGCATACTCCTAGGGAATATACCACAAGACAGGTGGTTTATGCATCAAAGAAAATACCCCCAAATTTCTCTTCATCGGTAAATTGGACGATCTAGTAAAGCCAGAGGATATGACTAACATCCTGCATAGAGTGTACCAAACTCTATCATTTGTCATACGGTTATAATTTTCGTAATTTTTGAGAAATTCGAAATTAAAATCCCAACTTTCAACATCTTGTATCAATCGTCATTATCTGATGTGTTCGGAGATTGACCATTTTTAATGAATCTCCCTGTATATATTTCATTTGATAAAAGAGTCCTTTTAAAATAGCTTAGATATTATAAATGTAACAATAATTTCATTATTATTACTATTTGTTTTGGAATGTTTAGAATTTTGTTTTATCAACCATCACACACATACCTGGTGGCATACTCATAGGCGGTGGTCGCATCAAATGTCCACCAATTAATGTTGGAGGTCCTGGTATCATTGTATGATGACGCATTGGTGCCATAACAGGTGCACCTGTCATTGTCATTGTTATAGGTGGTCCAGATACACGTACTGGAAATCGTTGCATCATCACAGCTTGATTCATTGCTTC
>JAZBGX010002137.1:0-14317 GCA_037414775.1 Zonitis immaculata | reverse complement strand
TATATATGTCGTGTCCACCGTCTATATAGGCCCAACATCTAACATAGACACAAAACGAATTACACCAAATAACCGATAATTCAATCAAGGAAACGTTAACGATCAATGATAAATTGTTTAACTAATATATATAATAATTCGCCCTTTATAAACAAAATTGCGAGAGAAAAAATAAATAATAATAAGGAAAAATTACAAAAAGCAATATGTTACAATGTGACTAATATTGAAGAGTTTTTAGGGAGTTTCCCTATGTGAAATTCGCATAAAAACACAATCACAAAGGGGGGCGGTGAAATTTATAAATTTCATCGATGGTTGTTATTTGGTAACTGCACATGTGATTTTTTTTCTTCTTCAAATATTCTTCATATTTTTCTAGATTAAACGGCATTTAGAAGAGACACGTTTTCTAATACTAGATGACTTTTTACCTTTGAGGCCCAAAGGTCATTGGGGGTTAATTTACGTAATTTATAGCCCAAAAGGGACAATTTATCCGCTAATATACTAAAATATAACCTTTTCATAGGTCAAATGTTACGATTCGAATACGACATTATACATATTATTTGGAGGCAATTTTTTTTTTTTATATATACATATATATATATATATATGTATATATAGGTATATAAAGTAAGATTTGCTATAAAAAAAAGATCGATTTTGTTTGAATTTTGGTTGATTTAATGCATGAATTGATTTCAAAATCACGAATCAAATTGTCGAATTTATTGGAATTATCCATGTCAGCAGTATTATGAGTATCGGAAGCGATTAGACGACAGCCCCCCGAATTTTCGAATATATCGACCGGAAAACATTAAATATTCCATCGATAAATACGTTTTACATTTTATTTTTCACTATTTAACACCTGTATACATATATATATGGTCAGTATAAATTTAATCCATCCTTATAGGATTAATTCCATATTCAAATCATTGTTTGCGGACGGCTAATACTAAGTAAGCAACTCGTTATATATGATGATAAAGGCCGTATATATCAAAAATGGTAATATGATTATATAATTCAAAAAAAAAAAAGAGAGAATTATTCGATAAATTTAATGGATTTTGAAAATTAAGGAAAGAAAAGCGCCTCCATCAATTATAAAATACTTTGCAACAACTTTAAAATTGACGGGCCCGTCCCTGTAACAATTACTTTGATGTACCGCTCCTCGGCTATAACGCGTTCCAACTTCAATTCAGCACGTTCAATGTAATTTTTTCCTATTTGTTAATTGCACAATTACGTAACGCAGTCCAAATAATAATAATAATAAAAAAAAACAACAACAAAAGAACACTAATTAAAGAATTATATTGAAAAATGAAAATTTTACAACTAAATTCACCCTAGATTATATATGTAAATTTGTTCGATTTATATGTGATTTAATTGCATATAATCTCAGAACACCCCTAAACTAAACCGCGAAGGGTGATTATAGCCGTTCCGAGGGGTTGGTGTAGACCTTCAAATCGTATGCATTCCATGTAATTTAAATTGAAATCTTATCTGCAGGGCTTGACCTTTTGGTTGTTTGGTCCAACAACCGGTCGCTAATCTAAACTCAACTATAATTCGAAAGCGATATCTTTGGATTTAATTGTTGATTTCGATTATATATACATATATATATAGTCGAATATAATCGAAAAATCCTATATTAATTATTTTCGATATTTTCTTTTATATGAATATAGATGGAGGTGAAGTGTTTTGCCTGTAGGGTGGAGGTGAAACAGAGAGGGAAAAAAAGTGGCGTTCATCGATGCGACTATATGCAGCGGGGAGTGCATTTGCGGCTTGTGGCTCATGGACTCTGATGGCCCCAGGCCTCGGGCGTACCAACGAGTCACGACCTTTCGTAACCTAACCTGCTTACCAACTTCACACACAAGAAGACCTGATCACATTGTACAACATCGGTCTTGGTTCTTCTTACATCTTGTCAAAAATTCGCTTTAGAAAGTTCAACACAATCCTAATTTGTTTTTTGTTTTTTTGTGTTTTCGAAAAAACAAAGTGAATAAGAAATAGGCATATTTCTACTTTATAAATTAAAGATTCTCTTTAAAAGACAGCGTAGAAAATAAAATAATCCTCATAATGTTTTATTAACAGTAATAAAACATTCAATTAACGAATTTAATGTTTAACAACAATAAATATGAAAATTATACGAATTAACTACGATTGAATTGGGAAAATTTCTATATAGATTCTAAATAATATTTAACTAAGTTGATATAGAAATAAATATGATTATGTTTATGCCAATTTTGAAATTGACCCACTGAAATTTCCGATAACCTTTGGCCTGCCAGTTGTTGTTTGATATTATATTCGATTGCTAAAGATCCACATTTGAATAAATATTCTTATTTATTTTTTAAATTATCTCTTCATAGTTGTTAATTAGTTATCAGTTAGGTTTTATATCGAATAAAAGTCACTCTATTTATACGGTAATGATTAGAGGTATACGATAATATAGTTGATTGTATATAGAGGTAACGAAAAGGGTCTGTGTATTGAAGAGGGTTGTTGTGTAGGTGGGGTAAACATACAGGAAGAACTGATAATGCAGGAGTCCACAATGGTGACCAACGTCAAAGACAATTTTAACAATACATTGTTTATCATTGCAACAACTATCATAATATTCTATCTTTGTTGTGAAATATACCATACAATCGCTCATATGTATATTATGATAATATAAGATCAATTCTCGATTGGAGAATAGAGGGGAAAATAATAAATTTTCGCTTACCAGTTGTAAAAAGAACAATCGCTTTAAGGCAGGAATATTCAGCGGAATCGACATGAAGAGCTTTCAATTTCTCCACTTGTTCCTATAAAATTTTGAATTAATCGAATTATTTCCTAAAAGAAGAAAAAGATTTAATTAATTACTTGAAATATCCTAATATGATCCATGAATTGTACAACTCTATCGGCACACATGGGTGATGCATGAAGACCAGCAGCTGCTATTAAAGGGGCAACATGAAGTGGCATCGAACATTGACTGGCATTTAAAACAAACAATTCGGACCATACCAGCCGTAACAGTGCAACCTGTTAATTATATAATAATAAAATTAAAATAAATAATTTTATTAGATATAATTAAAATATATTACCTGATCTGTTACTTGTAAATCGGGAAAAAATGGTATATTTCTAGCCCATTCAACAGCCGAAAATAATAAACGTGCCGCTAATTCGCATATATTTTCAATACCCATAATATTATTTGCTTGTATACATTGACCATATCGACTAGTTGGATATGGTTCAGCCCTTAATAATAACGATATGTAACTGCTAAGGTATGTATGATTGCTTAATGATGATGTTACTGAATCTGTTGAATTTAAAAATTGATTTGGTAAACCGGGAAGAGCTGGCTGAGACGGTGGTACTCTACCACGTTGGACGGCTACAAAAAAAAAAGAAGAAGAAAAATTATTTAATTTTTTCTAAAAATCTTTGAATACGTATATAAATTGTTTTCGATGTTACACCTGTATTATATTTTGACTTGGATTATTCTAATATTTAGTACGGATGTATTTGAACGGAAATAAGATTAAATCACTATAACTAAATCCTTATCTAAAATGTTGCATTCAACTAAATATGCGACAGGTGGCTTGTTTTCACCCCTTTTGAATATTAGATTAATTTTATATATATATATTTATATATAATATGATATTTGCATACAGGTAATATAAATCACAATAGAAACATTTCTATATAAACAAAATTCAAATTTATTTCATCATTTGAAAAAACAAAATTTTTTAATTTAAATATACGTTTTAACAATGAAATGTAACCTTTAAAAGACCTTTTAAAGGAAATAAACAAAAACATGAGTTACCAAAAATATCCACCTATCATTTAGACAAATAAATTTATACAGAATGGTCCGTAATTAAGGTTCATTCTTTAAACGGTGTATTCTACATTCAAAAATAGTCGGAAAATTTCATATAATAATAAGTCGTAAAATGTTTATTGAGAGGGCTACAGTTTCTTGAAGTTGAAAATTTTGAGATAATAAAGTTTTAATGAAATCTATATAGCCATCCCCACGTCTAAATTGACGCATTTAATTGCAGTTAATTTATAGATAATTCACATTTGAGAGGGCATGGGTGGAGCTATCTGTTTGAACTCTTCACACATTGCTGTAGCCTTTTAACTTGGCTGTCACAGTTAGGTGCGGTGTGTGAAGGACTCATACAGTTAATACCAAATTTCATCGATTTATTTCAATCAGTTTTGGAAATATAAGAAAAAAACGTCCTAAAATTCTCAGCTTCATGGGGCTGTAGCTGCCTTAGTAAGCATTTTTCGACCTATTATTATATGGAATTCTCTTACTACACTGTCACAAAAATAACCCTTAATTTAGGGACAACCTGTATATGTGCAACTTGCGCATTCTAGCATTCGAATTCGGAAAATTTGCATTTTATCGATTTCCAATCGATTATAATTGAATTTGGCACTATTATAGTAATTTTTTTTTGAATTTTTGATGTTGATTTTTTGGTTTATTCATTAGGACCGCTATATGGGCAATTAATTTCATCATTATATAGACTGTTAGACATGTAATTTTGAATAGAGTATCGAATAGGTGTTTTTCAAAAAAAGATTCCGCCGTCACTTCAACTAACAAAAGAAATATTGTTTGGCCCGTTTTTCGCTTTTCATTCTATTGTTCGTGTTAGAGTTTTGATATTAGTATTATTATTATTTTGGAAGGTTATGTTTTACTGCCAAAGTTAATTTGCAATAAAGATGGTAATACAAATTGAAAAACAGGTTCTTATTTGTAAATTATTTGTATGTTTAGTTGTTTGGAATATGTTTATTATAGTTTTCCCGAAATTTTTATTAGTTATTTATAAATTTTGAGTTGGAAATGGTCATGTTTATAAGAATCAGGTATATCTAGATAGATATAGGATATAGATAGTTATGGTTCTTGGTCGATATCAAAGTCCATCAGCATCATCTCAAGAACCATAACGTATATAACGAATAACACACCATTAATCAAGCTCCACGGCTGTCTAAGATCATTTATATAAACCATGACGTTTGAATTAACATTGATTGCTGTTCAAGTTTTTTCTAATAATAAATAAAAAATTCATATATATTTATACCTACTTATAAGTATACATATAAATATATGACAATGTTGAATTATTGATAATTTAAAATGACACAAATTTACAAATTAAGATGACTAATACGTCCTAGTTAACACTATTATGTATCAAAAATTTTATCTCTAAACAATTTGTCTAATTCAATCAAAATTAGCTGTATAATTATGATTATTATTTTGAGAGAATTCTAATTTTTTTTCTTTCTTATATTGTATATATGTATGTAAGTTATTCGTTGTAGAGTACCATCGTTGTTCTGTGTTGGTCTCTGGTCGCTGTTCGCTTGGTAAGGCTACAGGGTCAGGGTCAGGTAAGGTCATTTCCCACGATAACCACATTCAGCATAGCAACCTAAGAATCAGAATTATAATCCGACTTCCACGCAAAAACATTTTCACGTATACAATATAATATAAATAAACACCAAAATTCAAACAACCGAATTATATATATATAAATAAATAAATAAATAAACACGAAAAGGTCAATAGGTCAAAACTATATAGTTAATTTAACTATAGTCAAACACCTCAACGGTATATTATGCTAAAATGTTAATCAGTAGCTGATTCTTGTAAGTTTCCAACCAGCTCCAAGATACATATGTACATATGTATCTATATTTATATATACAGCCTGATTCACAAATGCCATTCCTAGGTCTATAACTCTAGCCCTATAGTAGAGGAAATGAGAAACGCACTTGAGGATTAAAGTGTGATATTTTGGCGTTAAAACGGTTTCTCTTGTGGAAAATTAGTATTATTCATTCAACTTTTTATAATGAGGGTCGGCATGTGGTAAAAATTAAAGTAAAAAAGAACTTTTTGGTTCGAAATTTTCCAAATACTCGACGATTGTTGTCTTTTTATGTTAAGTAAACATTTGAATTTAAGTAATTGTTTTACTATATTACTAATTCCAGGGTCAAGGTTATTTATGTTTAACGATAATTACTACAATATTAATCTTTCAAGAGCTGATATTTTCCGATGCATTTTAGAAATAAGAAAAATCAAACAAGAATGTCCCTTTCTTCTTTTTATTACACGCGGACTCTCATGAGTCATGAGATATGTTGTCTAGATATCATATTTTGATTTGTCAAGTGCGTTTTCGATTTTCTCCACTAGGGCCAGCGTTATAGATTAGGAGAGTTATTTGTGTGAATCACGCTGTATATAACCGTTTGTTGTTTTCATTGCAATTATAGTATGCTATAATAATATAATTGGGATATAAGGACGTGAAACTATGTGATCCTTTAAGTTATCGATTAGAGGTGGTTGTTATATACTATTGTCTTATTAGAATTTTTGATACTTTGATGAATATAATGGAAACATTCTAGTTGACGACATTCAAAAATTTCTTTCGAGATATCACTTTTTTTAAACAAAAACAAAAAAACTAAAAAAACAAAAAGGTTGTCTCAGTATTTTATAGCTCAACTTGGTATATATGAGTTGACCCCTGGTTACAAAACATATAATCGCGGTGTCGCCCTACAGCTCGAATTTCTCGTTTATGAACCATGTTCTACTAAAATATTACAGTAAATAAGAACTAGAAAGAAAACATATTCCTCGAACAGCTACTATAATTAAATTAATGTACTGTACACAAGATTACTGTCTATGTTATGTCCCACGGTCTTCCTCATGTCAGAAAACTAATGGTCCCCGTTTCTACGAAACACATTTCGACCATGAAACTTTCATATATTGCGCTCAAAATACAAAAATAACTATGTATATATATATATATATATATATATATATATATAGGTATATACACAACAATAATTCTAACTGAAAACCTGACAACAACAACAATCATAATAATATAGAAAGAATTCCATATCAATATATCAATTTTATTCATCACGATATCCAGTCAATTTGATTCAATCAATATCAATTTATTCTATAACATACGTCATTGGTATTCCAAGAAAATCAAATAATCGAAATAATGAATTATACTTACAAAAAAAAAAAAAAAATTAGTTAATTAAGAGTTTTTGTTAATTGAGTAGCACGCGTTTTGACACTCTTTTTTTGTTATTTTTTTATTTTAATTCTTGTTGATAGTTCAAAGGTCCATAGCTACAGCTTCAGGTAGAACGCAGGTGTCTAACAATCACAAAAGAACCGTTTTGTTTATATCACAAAAGGCACACGCTATAATATACCAAAAAACAAAACTATAACGAAAAAATATTCTAATATTTAAAAAAAAAAGTGAATATAATCCTATATATCCAGTCCTGGATTGATTTTATTGCCCTATAATGTTATGCATATATGATGGGGACGTTACGGATGAATTTTGCAATAATACTTATATGTCACAAACCATATTTCTTATTATTATTGAAAACGATTCATGTAATCTTTAATGGTACTGGTTCCCACGAAAGACCAGGACAATTTGAATACGTCCCTTCTTTATATATAAGTTCTTTCCCTTAAAACTGATTTACATAATATTTTACTGGACATTGGTCATCTATCCGTTAACCATATATACATATATATTGCAAGGTGTCTATATCTATCTCTCTTATATAGTTTATTTTACGTTATTGAACCCTTCGAAGAACTAGTTTTTACCTTTTATATTATACACTACCTGACTCGTTATGTATGGTTTTGTCAAATACTATTATTAAAAGGATATGCCAGTAATCCTGGCCATCACCGTTCCGGTTTACCGACCCCACCGATTTGTTATTATATACGTAGAAATATTATACCGCATATTTATTATTATTTTATAATCTTTAATTATTAAAAAAAAAACACAACAATTTTATTTATTTGACTGATAGATAAATGAAATCGTTGATTTCCTATTAGAAATTCGTCTTCAGGGCAAAAATGAATAAATAAAATAAAAGAGTCTTACTCATTTTTGTAGATGAACGCCCTGAAGATGTCCAGTAGAGATTTTCATGAATTTCCCCGTCAAATTTGCGGACTAAACAGATAGATTTTAGATAGTTCTATATATATAACAATAGAATTTTTAAATAATATATATGTATATATAGGGTGATTCTTTTAAATTACGAATAATCAAGTACTGGATATAAATAATATGTTTGTTTTTCTTGTTGTATTATTGCAATTGATGTGAATATATTTCCCCATATAAAATACTGACCAATAAGACCATTAATCTTTAAGAAGTCAGTATCGTTAATATATGCAAGCGGTAAACGATCTTTTAGGTATATGAGAAAGGCCCTTTTGTTGGACCTTACGGTCAAGTATTTGTATATTAAATCGATCAATCATCTGCAAGAATAGGGATAACGTTGGTTTGCCTATATAGTCGACCACTCTACGTTATAAATATATAAAGCCTAAATATTTTCATACGGAAGGATCTTCGTAATGGGAACAATACCCTCGACAATATTAACTTTACGAGTAATTCCAAACAACTAACATCAAACTTAAATATTGTATATATATATATATATATATATGCATATAAAAAAAAAGAAAATATGTAAATCATGTCATCAACTGGTTAGTTGAAAATAAACAAGAGAAAAGAATTAATGTAAATTTATTAGCTTGAAGGAAACTATCAACATTTCTCAAAAATGTTTGAGGAATTCGTCCCTTCTTCCGGCGTCCGGAATTTGTTGAATAACGCAACGCAATACGGATAGTATTTTTGGGCTTTATTATGATTATCCAAAAATACTTTTAAATATAATAACAATAAATTATTATTGTTATTTAAATTATTTATTATAAAATAGGATAGAAAATAATTGCTCACCTTCTCTTCGCATTCCCATTTTCATGCATTTTTTTAAACGACAATATTGACATTGATTCCTGTGGTGTTGGTCGATGGGGCAATTCCTGCTTCCTCGACACGAATATGTTAGATTCCTTCGAACACTCCTTTTAAAAAATGACTTGCAACCTGTAACATCAAAAACAGTTATTCACCTAACATGCAAGATTGCTGACAAAGCATATTATTGTATTTTGTGCAACAGACGTTTTGGTTATATATATATATATATATATATTTTTTTTTTTTCATGGTATAATATTTCATAAAATATCAACTTCGAACAAATCGATTTATATCGACAGTTTAATTCGCATATCACAAAAATAATAATAATTGTTAGATTCATTAACCATGAAATATCAACAATGAACGATTTTAATGTTGATTTAAACGCCTCTATATATGTGTAAGGTTTATGTTCAACATTAGAACATCGAATTTCATTACAAATAAATATTATGGAATATAACTCGATTATATAATCTAATTCGAATAAATGAAATCAATAAAGTTCCGTTTTTAAAAATAATCGAGTGTTATAATTCGTCTTGTCATACGTGTACTTCCTTCAAATTCTTTTATAGTTTTATGACTGAAATGTTTTTATAAAGGTTCATTTTTCTTTTCTATTCCCTAAAGGGCTGTCAAAATCTCAACACAGGGGCTATAACGATGTCTAGATTTTTGGTTGTTGTTTTTTTTTTCTTTCTATATATTTAGTCTTTACTGTTGATGATAAAAATCATCGTTAAATTAGGGTGGTTTTTTTAATTCGTTATTTAAAATATATGTGTGTATTGCATATACACATGCGCCCTTGTTATGAACATATTTAGAAACCCAATTCGTGCATTTCCAACACAAACAACCAACTTCCTACCATTTTACTTTGATTTTAATCCTAATAAAAGAAAGGTTTCTTGTATATTTTCTACGATTTCATCATGTATTTTATTACGATATTGTCCAAAATAATAATAATAACAACAACGAAAATAAAATTAAAAAATCAAATAGAGAATATATAGAATAAATTATACATTATTGGAAATTTCCGGCATAAATCTGCATTTAGTAATGTACAATTATACGGATTTTTAGGCGTGAAAACCGATACCGATGTTATATAAAAACTCCAGGAACCGATTTATATAGATGCCAGGTGGTTCCCTTTTCAGTTTTTATTCTATTTCTTCTTCGCTTCTTTTTTCTCTCTCTCAATTAAAACGTTCCAAAGGCTGACCAACATTGACCCCATTTACCACATCATATATGCCGTCTTGGTTACACTTAATTAAACCGACACTAATTATTATATTACCATAAAACTATTTTCAAACAAATTCAACATTTTTTTTTTCTTTAATTCTATAATCAAAATGTTAACGAACTGATTCTGCTATAATTACCCTGATAATTAATTTCATAGTTGAAGGAAAACCTATACCCTCAAATAATCATATAATAATAGAGAGCGTTTGTTTTTTGCTTTTTTCCATTTGGAATCTCATAATAAATAAAATGCGACCTAGACCTTATGTTTGTTAATTTTTTGATAATATTTGACCCTTCATTTTGATTATAATTATCATTTTGGCCAAATGTTAAACAATTTTTATTATTTGGTGATAATTTCGACAGAAAAGAGAAATTTTAGAATATTTTGCAATTTATATAATTTCGATATTTATTTCAAAAATATTTTATAAATTGGTGTGCGATAATTTTTATACAATTTCATTTGTTAAAGATTAAGATGTTAATTAGGAAAAAAAAGAAGTTATCATTATTATTATTATTTTGTAATTGTTTTTCGATGTTTATATTTGCCCTTTAACGTAGGTGTGATTTATGATAATCGTTATTATTTAAATTATGTAAATTGAGCGTCGCATAGGTGACAGTTTTTATTCAATTTTTGGCTTTCGTGTATCGTTTGGATTAAATAAGGTGTTTTACAGGTATTTGTGTATATATTTATATTGGTATTTATCTACATATATATATCTACATATGTATATCCGTATAGAAATATATATATATATATATATATACTTAATTTTTGTATGTTTGTTGTAAGTGGCATCGTCAATATATGGTGTTTTCATCGGTGGGATTGGTATGCTGGATGTAGGTCAGGTCAGGCCAGGTATGTGGCGAATGTTTAAAAGAATAGTTTTTCGATTTCATGCGTGAAAGTTGTTGTTGAGTTTGTTATTAGTGTGAATATAATGTCAATTTGATTAATCAAAGCATAAAGAGAAATTAGGAGTTGTAAAATTTAGCATAAATGTTGAATATGGATGAGTTTCGGGGTGAAATACCGGAACATACTATATATATATAGAGAGAGAGATTTGTTAATTGAGGAGGGTGGGCAATTATGGCTTTGCTCACCTTCGCACGTAAATTGTCCGTAATGTTTCCCCGAACTTTTGTCACCACAAACGACACATTCAATATTTTGATTCTTGTCCTGGCTTGTAGCGCTATTTTGTGAATTTTGCGATGGTGTTTGTCGATTAATTAATGCTAATTCCTGGTTATCCAATGCTATCGGATTGATATTTGCCGGTAATGCTGTCAAATTGGCAGCCGGCGGCAATGGATTTAAACCGTTTGGTAATGAATTCAGGGTTGTTGGTATAGGGTTGACAAGCGAGGACTCGCGCCAAGAGCTGGCCACCAGGGCCATGGCGTAGTCCGGACACTCCACGTCCACTCACACACACATGACCGTAACACCGTTTTACCACAATATCACAAACTCCTGGACTTGCACTTGATGTCGTATTCGTATAGCGAAGAGCACGTATTTCGCGTTTCGAGGTGATAGGTCAACCCCACGGCACACTCTAGCCTCTACTAGTGACCTTTCGGTCTTGGGCCCGACACCGACTTGGCCTGGGCGGTTCGGGGAGGTCCTTGGTTCACAGCCGGGTCACGATAGGCCAAGGGGCGTTCCGTACGGATGGGTGGGGGCTGCCGCTTTCCCCCTCTAGACGCGACCCATCGTTTCACGATTATCAACTATTACGTGCTGTATCGTTTCACGACTTGCAGTAGTGAAGGCTTTCTTGTGACCGATTCGCACTTTATTTGTGTGTATATATATAAATATATACACCAGTGACTACAAAACTATACCGTATCCACTTATACAATAAAAGACGAGTGCGATTTCAAATGTGTGACCACCACACGTCAACACTCTTGTCCTATATGTGCTTTTCGTATTGACCAATCAAACAAAAAATCGCAATTATATACAACGATATGGTGCCTTGTTTTTTTTATTCATCACATATATACCGAAATACAACAACACATTGACCCCTCCGGACCAAGACATCTATAACTACATTCACATTAGCACACTACATACATTCAACACATATTTATAACATAAAACAATTGTAAAACAAAATAAAAACAATAAGCACAATTGTTTTATTTATTCATTTTTTTATGCATATTTTTACCAACAAATCTAATTTATAATGTTTTGATATTGAGACATATAGGATTTAAGTTATTGTTAATAATTATCACCACTTTTACAACTACCACAAATACAATGAGAAGATGTTCTATACTATATAGTACATATATATATATATATTTTATAAATTTACGAGATCATTGTATTTTTCCTGTACAAATAACGATCTATTTATGAGGAGGGACAGTAATTGTATAAACTTTCACTTTCACATTTAATTTTATCAATTCTATGAGAGTAATGATGAATAAATTTTAATTTTCTTTATTATAAATGTAGGTATAGAGATGAAAACGGAAGTCGTGTGCCACACAATAATATCACATACAATTTCAATATTGCTTATCTATACATTTCGACCTAAAACTGACATAATAAGTTTTAAACACCTAATCTGTATATACATTATACATATATATGTATACATATATATATAAAGGCAAAACCATGCAGATGAAGAGGAAAAGGGTTATACAAAATACTATAAAGGCCATGAAATTTCTCTATTGTATACAATAATGCCTTCACCTCACCTGACATATTCAGAGCACGCACCTAATCCTTTTATTAAACACTATTGAAATTATTTTTGGGGTTATCTCAAACAAGGACCTACAAATATATAAATGACCCGACTATGAATGGTTATTTTAATATTTTGATTCAACAATGATTATTATATACATATATATATATATATTAATAAATTTATAAGTCGAGTGATATAATGTGACAAATTTTTTTTATTGATTGATAATTTGTCAAAATTTTGACATATTTCATATAGAAGCAGAATTACTCTCTATATAGCGCGTTCTATTGGAAAACTTTATGGAGGCATGATTTTATCCAGTAAATATATTTCAAATAAAAGATTGTAGCAAACAATGCCCTTTATCAATCTATATATATATATATATATATATATATATATATATATATATATATATCGTCCCAATAATAATAAATCCTCAATTGCATTAGAAAATTTGTCGTTTTCTATATATATACATACATATATATAATTTTATTTCAACCCTCTTATTTATTTATTTATATTTACTTATTTTTTATACACTCAATGAACAGATTAAATTGAATTTGTTATGTAATTCTAGTGGTATTAATACGCTCTTTTAGCTCCTCAAGAATCATCGAGATTATATATTCCAGAGATTATCAACATTTTTTTTTCCCCAAAAAAAAAAATATAAATACAAATTTTTCTATATTTAGGTATATAATACATAATTATACAAGCTGTCCCAGAAGTCGTGGATAAACCGAAAGAGGGTGGATAGAGGAGGTCGACAGATGTGATCATCCGTTTCTTGATGGTTCATATGAGTTATTTCAAATTTCGTATTTTTACAAGAAGCGCGTATTAAGGACATGATTATAAAAACAAACTGGAAATATTTTCAGCTCTTTTTTGCTCTGGGTATATCACTAAAGGTTGTACCTTGTTGTAAGAACCGTTTCAGTAACATAATTGCTAATGACCTCCTCTATCACCTCCATTCGGATTATTCACGACTTCTGGGACATACTGTATACAGTTTGTATATGTTTTTTCAATGATTTTTCCACAACCACATATTATGTTGACGAGGGTTGTATATTATTGTCCGTTATTTGTAAATTTAGGATCAGTTGAGGGTAGCTTGGAAACATTTATCGAGGCGTATGAGTAATTGTTACGGTATGACGCTTCAACAAGAACAGTTAATACATAATATAAAACATATATATGTATGTATAATATATATATATA